>CAUYON010057357.1:0-14171 GCA_963573935.1 Arctocebus calabarensis
TGAGCTGTGATGCCACAGCACTCTATCCAGGGTGACAGCTTGAGGCTCTGTCTCAAAAAAAAAAAAGTAAAATCAAGGTCTTAAATCTTCGTGATCTCAGATGTCAGCTTAGTTCTAAAAACTAAACGTGGATTTATTCTAACCCTTATTATGACCTGATTTAGGGGAAAGCCAGACTGGGTAGGTTTCACTTTCGGTTCACTGGAATGTAAGTCTTTATCCAAGTTAATAGCTTCCCAAATTGAAAGCTTGAGCCTCAAAGCAAAAGAAAGTCCCAGTCCCCACCTGAGTTTCCCGAAGAGAGTTGAGGGGCCCCTCCCCTTTCCTCCTTCCCCTCCCCTCCCCTCCCCTCGCTTCGCCTCCCCTCGCCTCGGCCCGGGGAGGGCAGAGCTGAGCGATTAGCAGCCGACGCTACACTCGCTGATCTCCGCGGCCAGCGCGCAACAGCATCGCGAGTCTCCGGCTGCGAGTCTCCCCGCCTGCAGGTAGGGAGCGTTCTTCACCCGCGGGGCGCCCATTGCCCAGTCTCTGGCCAGCTCACTCCCCACTTTGAAATGGAGGGTCTCTAGACCCTTTCTTTGGGATAGAGAGAGAAGGGAAAGGCGATGGTTTGGGGACAGTAGAGCAATTAACTGTTGGGGTCAATAATATCAAGCGGTATATCCAGCCTTTGCTAGGTGCGTTGTGACTATGTGTTCATGAATATGGTCCTGAGGAAGGTAGCTGGGTCCAGAGAGAAATTCCCAGGCTGGAGATCGAGACATGTGGGTCCTAGTTCAGTCAACAGCTCACTGGCAGTAATACTTGCTGTAAGTCATCCCACCTGCAGCATCTCCTGAGGTCCCTTCCTGCCGTAAGATCCGGGATTCCCAGACCTAAGTTCTTTGCTCTAACTGTTCTAAAGACCTACAGGATTCCTGAAGGAGTGGGGAACCCAAAGAATAAGAATGTTAAAGTACTGGACGTTCATAAAGTTCATGTGCAATTTACTATCGTAAACTATTTTAAATTGCACATGAACTTCATGTCCTCTCTGTATCCCTTAGACGCATTGACCTTGACCTATGTCAAAGTTCAGCGTGGTATTATTTTATAACACAAGGAGTAAAAGTACCGTTGTTGTACTTAGTTTTTTTTAAATCTGAAAAAATGCTGCGGATGCTTTTCTGTGAATTAAATAGCCTTATAAAAACATGTTTTAATTGCTGCTTTCCATCAAGTTGGTAAGCAAATGAAATTAATCTTCCATTGATGAACACAAAAGTTGTTTATAGTGGTTCACTGTCCTAGCTATTCACTGAACATCATTGCATAGAAATCTCTGGGACATTGCTGCTTATTTCCTTCAGATAAGCCCTTAGAAGTACTACTACTTAGTCAAAGTGTCTGCATATTTTAAAGGCCTTTTGATGAAAGCTGAAATTGCCTTCCAGAAATGATATACCAGCTGACAATGGCAAGCACCAATTATATTTAAGGAGACCTATGATGAACTCTGAAGAAACGATTAGCCTTTCTGAGTAAATGAGGATAGACAGAGACTACCTGACAGCAGTTAGAGGGTGACCTTCAAGAAAGCCACAGAAATACTGTGGGGAATTGAAACCTCACATGGAAAATGTACAGGGGTGTTTCAGCGTGACTGTGGGGAAGGGGTTTGGGTACAGAGTTGAGTAGACCTTGACAGAGTTTGGTCATTCAGCAGAGGTCTAGTAGATGAACTCTCGTAATCCATTCTCTGACTTTTGAGAGAGGAAGCTTGAATATTTTCCCTGTCCCTTCCTCTTACCCATAATAACTTTGGAAGACAGAAGTAGTATCAGTTCCATGGTGTTATACTGGGCTCCCCACAGGGACAAACCCACTTCCCCATCCTAAATGACCCATCACTTCTTCCCCAGTTCACATTTTCATTGCTTTTTGAATGTCTCAGTTTTGTCTGGGAATTCACACATGGTCATAATTTCTTACCTGAAGAAGGTGATACCACTGTTCTTCCCCACCAGCTGCCATGATGTGAGCTTTAGAGATCAAAGACCATGTTTATTTATATGGTCTCTATTCCTCCTTTTCTTCCCCCAGCTGCACTCCAAGGGATTAGAGCCTTAGAGGAGAGGGTAGGATGGGAAATTAGGAAAACATTAGATCTAACCCATCATTTTCCTTTATCACTCATAAAATTTTCAGTTAAATTCACTAAGGGATAAGAAATCCACCAGTGTCTTCTATAAACATTGGCAAAATTAGATGTAATCCAGGAATGGATGTAATGTCCCTTTATTTTGTTCAACAGTACTTTGATTGAAATTAAAAATATCTTAAGTTTCTTTCTGCCCATTAAGTGTATTTGTGTTTTTAATATCACATTAGTGTTTTGTATTTGTGGTAGAAAATCAATTTTAGCCTAAGGGAAGGACAGATAGATGGTTGCTGCAAAGCTATTTCAATATATGTGTTCTTGCAGGCCTGTAGACCATCCCTATTCCCCTTGTACAGGGTTGATGGAAAAGAAAGAAATAAGAATTATGCACCTAATGTACTCAGCCCTAATATGAAGCTAACTTATAGCTTTCATATGAAGGCTGAAACCCAATTATTGTGTATGTTTTTTAATTGAAAGTATTTTTAAAGGCCCTTTAGCCAGACCACAAGGGTGAGTAACTCAGAGGACAACATTATAACAAGAAAGGTTTGAGGGGCGGGCATTGCTATCAGAGTTCATAATCAGAGGACTTCTACAAGGTGTAAATCTACATAGAAGGGAAAAGGTATTGGCGGAGGCAATAAAAGCAACTCCTTTCTAGCTACACACTGACCAGTCACACCAGAAACAAGGACACTACTTTGTTTGACAATATGATAAAGGCTACACTTAAAATACTGATGTTTTTCCCTAAATTATCAAGGTATAAAATAAACCTCAATTTCCACTTTTTTTGCCATTTTGTGTCACTCCCTCAGTATACAGCACCTTCTCTAGGTGAGAACCTAACACTTTGCTCTCTTGGTTGTTTACCATCCATTTGATTTGTGTAGAAAGTGTTATATAAACCCTCTTCAGATTACTCCACCCTAATTTTGCTTGGCTCTGCTTATTTCTGTATAGTCTCAGATTCATCACGTAACAATACTGAAGTATACCTGATTCGCTCATATTTGGGAAAATATGTACAATAAAAAGATTTTCGCAGAAGAATCTACGCATTACAAGGCATGATATTATTCTTTAGTGGAGATCAGCCCTTAATATAGTGGCAGATATAGATATACAAAAGGTGATAGATTTCTAGACCAAAAAGGTATTTCTTGATGAAAAGAATCTATATTCCCTATCAGACAATTATTTCCTGATTTCAAAAAAGGCAGGGTGTGGGGATCACTTCACAGCCTTTTGGCTAAGATCAAGTGTAAAAAGTCAGTGGGGGGAAAATAATGTTGAAAAACAAAACATTTGAAAGACAATGACCTAAAAAAAAAATTAGGAAAAAAATGTGTACCATTCATTCAGAGAGGCATGAAAGAAGGACTTCAAATGTCAGATGTGGATAAAGGGATATAGTTCTATTACTCCCCGTGCATGGCCTTTTGGACTGGGAATGGTACACATGTGCAGAAGCACATGTTCCATGGGACAGCAAAACCTATAGAATGGCCACATTAATTAGGAAGCACAGCATCTGAGCAGAGGTAGACAATTTATTTATTTAAGTCATTCTTAAATAGTTTTATTCCTACAAATTCCAACAGTCTTAATAGGGAAAAACCAGAACCATGGTAATTCCCACTGGACTTATTTTAACAATGACCAAAAGAAACAGAATAATCGAAGAAAACAAAGGGTCTATGCTTGCATGGATGTAGGAGGAGACTTGTGCATTTTCCCTATAATTACTAATATTCATCTTCCTCAGGGTGTATACGTAGCCTATCAGTTGAACCCTTGGGAAAACGGCTTACAGATCTTTTCATTATTCTTATCATTTAATTGTGGCAGGGATAAACTGCTTTCATCTCAGTTATCCACCTCAGTTTGCTGATGTAAACATACAGTTGCAAATCCTTGTCATGTAGTCACAGCAACAAGGACATGGCAATGGCGTTGTAGGAAGGAACACACAGCAATAGAACAGGCTCTAGTTTATCGCACATCATTTATCATCATCTTATATGGTGCTGAGCTGGGCACTTAATTTAAATAGACATGGTCTCTGCAGCCTGGGAATTTATGAACTAAAACATCAACAACACATTCTCATTCTTTTCCAAGAGTGTCTGCCTTGTAGGCTTTGTAATTAAATCCAAGCATCAGAGCTCTAAGATAAACTGGTCATTAGCTTTCTTTCATTTCACTTTTCTTCTTTTTGACTCTTGCCCTCTGTCACTCCATAATTTAAAGAGACTTTGGGAAAAGGAAGACTTATCAAGGGAATCAAAAAGACAAAATGCTTTCAACCATGAAGGAACATGAAATAATAGAAGATGAAATTAGACTAGAAAAAAAAATGACAACCTGAGAGTATAGAAAAAGATAAAAGTCTCTTTCATAAACCAAACTAGCACCCAAGACAATAGCAGGTAAGAGATATTAGGTAGGTTAACAATGATAATCAAGATGTATAAATTATAGCCAGGAATAAATTTAGTTAAATAAATTAAATTTTTCTAAATATAATTATGACCCAAGCAACCCACTGAAATAGACCAAATTAGACAAATATTAAATAATTCAAACCTACATTATCTAGATAAGTAAAATTAGAATCTTTCAACCTTTTTGTAGAAGTAGCATACAGTGTTGAATAATGACATTCTAAGAGGTAGTGCAAGTTCCATGATGACAGAGGAATTAGGGATCAGTAATGCTAGCCACCTTATCTTTGCCCAGGCTCATTTTATGGTTCAATTTCATGGCTGATCCAGATTTATAGGTAAAGTTGCCAGCCATACTGAAATCCTATTGTTATTTTAATTTTTCATGTTCTTTTGTGTAGATAGAGCCTCCTCCTCCTTCATACGCACACTAAAACAACCTTTCTGTTAACTAATGTATTGTCTTGGAAAGCCAAGATCATCAACCATATGTTTAAAATAACGAGAAAAGCATATGACTATGGTATTTGCTTTCATTTGATTTCATCACATTTAATGCCATTTAATTGTAAGTTTACATAGTAAATCATTTTTTGTCCAATTAACCCAGTGAGGCTTAAAGAAAAGACCAATGTTACTTTTATTTTAACTTTAACACATATATAACAAATATCTATTGAGTATCTATGATGTTCTAGTCATCAGGAGCAAAATTCTTCAACTAACGGCTTAATAGGGATAACACAAGGAGAATCTGAAAGTGTCGGGGTCACAATGAATTAAGTTTTCTTATGGAAGTGCTACATACATTCTAATTACCTGATTCTCAGTTGGCCAGTGGTCTGGGGGAAGGTAGATCCCTTATCAATACGAAGAACCATAAGTACTGCATCAGAGCTGATGTGCAAAATGGAGGTTGGAAAAAGTGAAGTACAACACACTGGTTTGAGCATCTCCTCCAGGGGTCAAAAAATTTGCAATAAATTTAATTAATTCATCCTTAGATGAATTAGAAAAGATGCTACTATTTTCATTTAATTTCCAGCTTGGAAATATCAAAATGAAAATATTAAATTTCAATAAAAACATTATTGGAAAAATCCACTAATTACCAGGGATAAACTACCAATTTATTTTCTCTGCCACACATTAGAAGAATAAGGGTTGTCTTGAGCCACACATTAAATACACTAACACTAACAAAAGATTATTAGTTTAAAAAAAAAGGTTCATGTGTATTTTTCATGATATCTGCTATCACTAGATAAGCAAAAAAGGTCCTCACAAAATCAGCATGCAGCCCATGGGCTGCCATTTGGAACACTCCTATCTAAGCAAATAATTTTGGTATAAACTTTCCTTTCAACATCTCTTTCTATATACCATGACACAGCAGACTGAAAATAAATATGAAAGCATTTATGAGATGGGGACACACTGCACTGGGTGAGTATTTTCTTGTAAAATTAGGTGCATCTCTAAGAGCTGTATAGAGCAGCATGGAGACAGGGTGCTCCCACAAGGTATAATGTTCCCAATCTAAATCACAGCAACTTTTGGATATCCTGAAGAAAAGAGGTGAGCAGACGAGGAAATATAATTGTTCTGAAGCAAAACAGACCACATAAACTTGGTAATCCATAGACTCTGCCAGATAATTATAAAACAAAACTCATAGCTCCCTCATGTGACAGCACACACATCAGCACCCTTTGATAAAATGAACATCTATGACAAACTACTGAGTTCTATCTTGCAAACAATAGCCTTCCATCCTGAAGCTGTTGCCTAAAACGTAGGGTAGACAAGGCTGTAAGATCTGAGGAGGGGGAGTGTAGAGCCTTTCTTCGGTCCTGTACTGGAATGAGCTAACTAAGGAGCCTTCATTTCCATCAGCCCCTAAGTCAAACCCTCTAACATTAATTCTCTTGGCAGGGAAAAGAAATGGGACAACTTTTGCCATTTTAATGAAGTTTAAAGGCATTTCCCCTCAATCTCTTTAGTATTTGATCTTGTTTAAAGAAAATGTTTTATTTCTGGAATATTTTACTTTAGACAAAGAATTGCTAACTAGTCAACTGTACACTCAAATCAGGTTAATTCCTGGGGCCCAGCAGCAGCCCCTCCTCCTGCCCTTCCAATTCTCCCCAATATCAATGATGCCAAGATGCTGGACATCATCACTGTGTGGGAAGTCTCTCCTCTTTTCTTCATCCTCACTACTGTCAAGTGCAAATCTGGGATACAAGAAAGTAAAAAAGCTTCTTCTCAATAGGAGCGTGGTGACACATTAATCTAAAGTAACATTGCTCCAAGGCTGCAAACTAGAACTAGCTCAACTTAAAGCAATGGTTGTCTAAAATGTCCCTCATGCCCAGTTTGAAGGAAAAGTCCTTCCCTCTACAGCCACAGAAGGTTACCAGAGCAAAGCCTTATCTTTAATAAGACTCCCCAGATGCCAACTTCAGTGAGTGCCTACTCCCAGGAGCTGTTCTGCTAGAGGGAAGAGTGATCCCAGGCACTTCACAGCCAGGTTGGTGCAGGGAGCTGGAGGATGCTGCTATGGGAAGCTGGTATTTACAGCTCAGCCTTGCCAGTACCAATGAGGAATGATGGTAGAACAGATGTTAGTTTTCTAGTGTTTTTACACTTCTTTACGAAGAAAGATTTCTTGTGCCCTTTCCAAATTTCCATCACATTTGGCTGTTTATTAGCTGTTGCTACATACTCTGTTTAATAGCCAAGACTGTCATGGTGACAGCCATTTATTTACAATCTAAGTTGAAATAAATCAACTTGAGTCAATTATCAGCAATATATCTTAACATATAAACTTGGACATCACAGAAGATAGGCCATTCTTGGCATACCTCTTTTTATTTCCTCTACAGGAACAAGAACAAGAGATAAAAGAAACATTGTGAATTGCTTTCCAAATGAGGGAAAAAAAGAAACTCAAATGGATGCCTTTTTTTTTTTTTTGTATTGTCTGTCATACTTGCTCTTTTTAAGTTAAATTCCTAAGAAGAATCATCTACTTTCTTATAGCAGCTTAGCACTAAATGGTCCTCTAAGAGAATGAAAGTCAAACCACTCTCTGCAAATAGTTTAAAACTGAAGAATGATTTGGACACAGGGACAATCTCATGCATCAGCTTTTTTAGTTTCTTGCAGTGGCATAAGAATATTTCACTGAAAGTATAATAAAGTATAGGCTTTTCCAACATCAATAATTCATGAAAATAAAATATTTTATAAATATTCTTTAGGTAACTATAAAACACCCTTTGAAGCAGAAATTTTGCGAGAAAAGAAACCAAAAAATATTAATCTATCTGAATGAAATATCAAGAATTGTCACCATAAAAGGTATATCATTAGATACCTATTCCTCCCTCCCCCAAGTATTCACTAAACACTTACTTTTCGGCTATGCTTTGAAAAATACAAATAAACCAAGAAGTTTATCCTCAAATAATTCTAGATCATCCTGAAATCAATACAGTCAGAGAAATTATAAAACAAACCCATCATTATCGCCACTGTCTGATCACTCAGTGTTTATTCGCTTTCATGTATTCTAGAGATACAGGATTTTTTCTTAAAAAAGATACTTTATTTGCTCGCAAAAAATCATTAGGATAACTTATTACCACAACAATAAGCGATAAGTCTCCTGCTCTTAGATCAGTGGTTCTCAAACTGTGGGTGGCGACCCACAGGAACTGTATTAAAGGGCCGCGGCATTACGAAGGTTGAGAACCACTGTCTTAGACGCTATCAGCCATAGAAAGAAAATTGTTACTGGATGTGAGGCTAAAGAATTTGAGTTTTATGTTGTTTTCCCTGTTAAGAACACTATTAGTTTCTCTCTGAGCATTCAAGAGATAGGATCCATAATGTTACCTCAAGAACATACAGTATGCTCACACCTTATTTAAGCCAAATAATCCAAGTGCAATCATTGTTACCACATTCACTGTTCAATAATTGGTGTCTGTGTTTCAACTGCATTACCATTAAAATAATTGAAAGATAAATCAGAACAAATAATGCAGAGCATTCAACATCTCTCTTCCTGCTGACATTTCTTCCAAGAGTGTTCTTTGGCAAAACAAACAACTAAAATCTAAATCAGTTTCTCTCACATATCACCAATACTAACATAATTCAAATTCTTACCACACTACCCCTTACCCTAGATTTACATCATTCGGCATTAGTGTTCTAATCCTTAATTAATTAATTTTATTTATTTTTTTTTTTTGTAGAGACAGAGTTTCACTTTATTACCCTCGGTAGAGTGCTGTGGCATCACACAGCTCAGAGCAACCTCCAACTCCTGGGCTTAGTCCAGAGTAGCTGGGACTATAAGCACCCACCACAACGCCTGGCTATTTTTCCGTTTTGCAGTTCGGCCAAGGCCGGGTTTGAACCAGCCACCTTCAGTATATGGGGCCAGCACCCTACTTGATGAGCCACAGGTGCCGCCCTCTAATCCTTACTTTATCACAGCAGAATAAGCAAATTAATCATAAACCAATGACCCTCACTCAGAGGAAGGCCTCAGGTGGTAAATATTAAGTACCCTGATACTGGTAAGATATTTAATGACTGGAAGTCATTTCAGAATATCTCAGCCACTATTCTTTTCCAAGATTTAAATGAGCAAAAATGTTAATGATTATAAAATTCTATCTTCACATTACAAAATTCTACTTTACTACCATCCCACATTGTAAAGCATTTACGCACAGGTGTTCCAGAGGCTGTCTCTCAACTCCAAACCCACTGATCTATTATACGCTGCTTGGGATTCTCAATGCCATTTCTGCTGTCCCAGCTGGCTCTATACTAGGCTCTTATAACAAAAGGCCCTATATGGAAACTGAAAAGACTGGAGAAGAAGGAGAAACATTGTCTTCCTATGAGCCAGCTGTCTCCCTGTTATTCCTAAGAGCAGTGTTTTTCAATGTTTTTTTATCTTCTGGCATACCTGAACCTATTGTTAAACTTCCATGACACACCTAAGTTATGGTGATCAAAAAAAAGTTTAAAAAGTATATACTTACTGTGCTTTGGATTTCTTTAAAAAATAATTTAATTAATGACCTTTAAAACTTTTCTCAGCACTGTTAAGATCCTTTCAAGGCACATCAGTTGAAAGTAACTGCCAGCTATTTTCTTTACCCTAGGAGCAGATATTCCTTCCTGAAGTAGCAGCTAAAATGAGTGTGCAGAACTTCCAACATTCAGAGATACCAGGGATAGCCTTCCTTTGTTCCCTCTGCAGAGTGAATCTTGGCCCAACCAGACTTGTCCAAGCTCATCATTAGTGGGATGGATTTTAGCTCTATTGGTCCTTTCCTCCAAGGTTCTAAGTTTTAATAATTCTAAACTCCTCCCTTTGTTCCTCCAGCTCTAAAGATTGTGGCTGCCTCCTACAATTGCCACCTTTGAAATTATTTGGAGTTCTTTTCTTACCCTTTCATTTTTCTCATTAATAACATTATTATGTCTAGTTAAAAGTCACTTACATTTAATGTCTATGTTCAAACAACTGTGTCATTTCTGTCTCCTGACTGGATCCTGAATGATACAATAACTCCATGGGGGCAGTTAGAGCAAGGATGATCACCCTTATTTCACAAAGGGTTAAGTAACATTTTTGTTAATGACTTGATTGGTAAGAGGAAAACCTGAAACTTGAACTCACTTCTCAAAGTCCAACTCCAGCACTCTTTCCATAGAAACAGCTCCCATAAGTACTTCTCATAGACACTCTAAAAAGTCAATCAAAAACGATAAGTAGAAAGTGGAAAAGGTGTCCCAGATGAACAGATGAACATGGCTTTGGTACAAAACTCCATGTTAGTTTTCGCATTAAAATTCTTTCATTTCAATCATTCCTAATAGTTTTAAGAGTTGGGATTAAGATATATTCTTATTCTTGTAGCATAATTAACAGCCATGATCCAGTAAATGTGAACACAGTGAAGAAAGCCAAAAACCATACTGTGAGCTCATTATTTGCCATGTAGCTTTAAAACTGGAATTGAGAGAGCAAAGGCAAAATACTAAATAAACTGTAGCTCTCTTTTGCATTTGCTTCCTGCCAGATATTTTATAATATAAAAACAGATCTTGGAAACTGGTGTTTAAACTGTAAGTTAGGAATATCTTCTGATGGGGTGTTTAGTAAAGTTTTCCAGACATGAGCTTTCTTACTCTGGTTGGCCAAAGAGTGTGTTTTTCCGTCCTGTCTCTCAGTGAAAGTGTTTCTAAGGATGGCTTTGTGTTCCTGTAAATTACAGGAATTCCTTTATAGTACAACTGGAAGCCCTGGCAGCAAAGCCTAATCAAGTCGAAGAAAGCACTACGAATACTTCCCAAATGGCTTTCATCCACAAGTGGAGGTATTAGAACAACAAAAGAAAGTGAAAACAGAGGCTACAGAAATAGTATCCTTCACATCAACTTTTGTTCTCCTATCCTTGCTTGTTTCTAAATTCTCAAGACTAAAACACAAGAAAAGTAGATTAAAAGTATGACTGCAAGTATAGTAACTATGCTATAGAAACATATTAAAATAGATATATTCCATATGATATGAAAATGAAATTTGTAATTTTAAAGTAACATACATATGTTACATTTCTACACTAGAAAATATTCCTAACCACATAGTTGTATGTGTCACCACCAGTTTAGCAAAAATCACTTGCTACTTTAATAGGATTGTACTTCAACTTCCTTAGGATGGTTTATGGCACACCACCAACAAAGAACAAAGAAATAAATGAGGAAACAAAAGAAAACCTTCCACCTCTCTGATTACTTTTTATTAATTGAACACACAATCCAACCCCTCCATATTTGTAACCCCCCTATTATCAGGATTTGCCATTGCAAAACTGAGGGTAAACGACAGCATTCAAGTTGCTGCTGCTTGTTTCTGATACAGCCTACTGCATTATAGATAACATCCAGTAAGTCATGTGCCATGTTATCCATGGAAGCTTTCGCTGATGACAAGTCACCTATTCATGAATAGTTATGAATACAGTCACTTTAGAAGTATAAGGTGCTTTCCCAGTTCACTACCCAGATAACTAAATTATCAGTTCTTTGGATCCCAGAAGCCCAATGTTCTACCCCAGAGCACACATTAAAAGGTGAGAACTAACTAAATGTATATATATATTTTTCATGTCAGTAATGTTTTATTGAGCCCAACATATCTGAAATGTTATTTTAACATGTAAATAAGTTACTAATGTGTGTACATTATTTTTTTGTGATGATTTTTAAATTTGGTCTGTATTTTACCCTTAGCACATGTCCATTCCAACTGCCCACATTTCAAGTCCTCAGTACCCATGTGTGGCCAATGGCTACTATGTTGGACAGCACAGCTCTTGCTCATTTGTCCGCAAACTTTGCAGGAAAAAATGTTTGAGTTAGCTTTCCTTTGCAGAGGCCTAGAATTCCCATAATTTTTTCATGATATTGAATAATAGTAGCTAGTAGCTACAGTTTTTGAACACCTGTTAAACAGCAGACATTGTGCTAAAAATATCTCATCTTGGAGTTGATGAAATCAAGACACAAAGGTCAAATACTGGGCCCTATCACACAACTGTGGCCAGGACTCAGACTTAGCTCTGCTTTGACCACTGGTGCTCATAGACGATAATTTGGTAATACCCAGCACCTATGTCTGAGTGTGTACTGGGCCCGCACTGTGTCACATGTTATACATGGGAGACATCATCTCTTCTGATTAATGTCACCACATGGGTGACATTACTGTTAACCCCAGTGTAGATGTGAGACCTGGGCCAGAGTGGTGAGGGCTCAGGGGTGCTTATATGGTTGTTACAGGGCTGAAATCTGAATCTAGACTTTCTAACCTCAGGGCCTACACCATTTCTGTTTTCTTTTTGCCTTTTGTAACTAGTGGATTTTCTTCTCTTTCCTGAACATATTGTAGGCCTTGGAGGGACAGGAAAGCCAGAAATGGACCTTGTGAGATTTGCCCAGTTCTTCTCTCGGTGCTGCCCCATGGGACTGTCTATCCTGTCATACCTGAACCCTCTCAGAGCCAGGTGGGCAGGAGGCAGGGAAGGGCATGGCTGGCTCAGATGGTGCCAGTGGCCTTCAACAGCTCCCTCTGCTGATGGCTCCTCAGCTAGAGGAACCAGAACATGAGGAGCCTCAACTCTGACCCGAGCCAGCCCAGCTGTACAACCATGCAGGAGGAACAGGAGGAGGAGGAGAGCTTTGGGACACTTTTGGACAAATACTCTTCCCAGAAACACTTCCGCAAATCAACAGCCCAGCTCTATAACCTGTGGCTCAAGAAATAACGTGTCGAGGAACATGAGGAAAGAGAACTGGAGCCAAGATCATGGAAGAGCCTAAAAAACACCCCATATTGGTACCTCATATTAGTACCCCATATTGGTACAACCTTGTTTCTCCACCACATTTTCTTCATCTCACTAAATGGCAACTCCATTCCATTCACCCAGGTCAAGTGACCCTTGGTGGTCATTGACCTCATCACCTTTGATCCCTGGTCCCTGTAACAGGTGTATTAAACACATTCTTCATTATTTTCATTCACTTATCAACTCTACTTTGAAAATTTCATCACCCCTACTTCTCACAACCTGTCTCTGAATGCTCAGGCATAGTCTTTCCCTCTACCCCATCAGCTATCAGGACCCATGTCACCTTCTGCCCCACCATCTGCTCACAGCATAGAGCTGACCTTTTATTTTTCTTTTTTTTACCAGAGGCCCAGAAAATTGGGTGTAGTATTGCATTATGCTAGAATAAGCCCCACAATGGGCCTTTAGATTTCTTTTTCTATAAATCTCCAACAATAAAAAGTATATATTTTTAAAAATGTCCATCATAAAAAGAATCTGTTTTCGATCTTTTATTAATCAAGTAGAACTGGGAATCTTCTACTTTTGTCCTGCTAAAATTTCTAGAGGTCATGAATAGAGATCATGGATGGAGCTAGAACATATTCTTCTTAGCAAAGTATCTCCAGAATGGAAGAAAAAATATCCAATGTACTCAGCCCTGCTATGAAGCTAATTTAAATGTTTCATATTAAGACTATAACCCAACTGTAGCACAAGAATATGGGAAGGGAGAGAAGGGGGAAGGATGGGATTGAGGGAGGGTAATTGGTGGGGCCACACCTACAGTGCATCTTAGAAGGGTACAGGTGGAACTTGCTAAATGCAGTATACAAATGTCTTCATACAATAACTAAGAAAATGCCATGAAGGCTATGTTAAACAGTTTGATGAAAACATTTCAGATTGTATATGAAACCTGCACATTGTACCCCTTGATTGCATTAATGTATGCAGCTATGATTTAATAATAAAAAAAAAAGAGAGAGAGAGAGAAAGGCTTACGGAGGCAATGAGAAAACACACCCAATTGACACCTGACTCCATAGAGGGTCAGATTATTGTAAAAGACAAATTTATCCCTCAAGCGGCCCCAGACATTCAAAGAAAACTCCAGAAATTGGCTATAGTCCCAGACCTTAACCT
>CAUYON010057359.1:0-11485 GCA_963573935.1 Arctocebus calabarensis
TCCTAGACTATAGTTGTGTTTCATTTTTCATATGCAAGTGTGAGTGATTGTAAATTGGTTTCACTGTAGTACTGAGTATATTGGATTTTTTTTTTCCATTCCTGAGATACTTTACTAAGAAGAATATTTTCCAGCTCCATCCATGTACACATAACAGAGGTTAAGTCTCCATTTTTTTAATGCTGCACAGTATTCCGCGGTATACATATACCACAATTTATTAATCCATTAATGGGTCAATGGGCACTTGGGTTTCTTCCATGACTTGGTAATTATGACTTGAGCTGCAATGAACCATCTGGTACAAATATATTTATTGCCAAATGATTTTTGGTTCTTTGGATATACACCTAGAAGAGGAATTGCAGGGTCAAACGGCAGGTCCACATTTAGATTCCTAAGCGTTCTCTAAACTTCCCTCCAAAAGGAATGCACTAGTTTGCATTCCCACCACCAGTGAAGAAGCGTTCCCTTTTCTCCACATCCATGCCAACATCTGTAGTTTTTGGATTTTGTGATATTGGCTACTATTACTGGAGTTAGATGGTATCTCAGAGTGGTTTTGTTTTGCATTTCTCTGATGATTAAAGATGATGAGCATTGGCTCAGTGCCTGTGGCTCAATGGGCTAAGGCACCAGCCACGTACACCTGAGCTAGCCGGTTTGAATCCAGCCTGGGCCCGCCAAACAACAATGACGGCTGCAACCAAAAAATGTTCGGGCGTTGTGGCGGGCACCTGTAGTCCCAGCTACGTGGGAGGCGGAGGCAGGAGACTCGCTTGAGCCCAGGAATTGGAGGTTGCTGTAAGCTGTGATGACATAGCACTCTATCCAGGGTGACAGTTTGAGGCGCTGTCTCTAAAAAAAAAAAAAAAAAAGATGATGTGGCAACTGTGGCTCAAGTGGCTAAGGCACCAGCCACACACACCTGAACTGGCAGATTCGAATCTAATCAACAATGCCAAACAACAATGACAACTACAACCAAAAAATAGCTGGGCATCGTGATTGGCACCTGTAGTCCCAGCTACTTGGGAGGTGGAGGCAGGAGATTCGCTTGAGCCTAGGAGTTGGAGGTTGCTGTGAGCTGTGATGCCATGACATTCTACCCAGGGTGACAGCTAGAGGCTCTGTCTGAAAAAAAAATGATGATGAGCATTTTTTCATGTGTCTGTATATCATGTGCATGTCTTCTCCAGAGAAGCTTCTGTTCATGTCTCTTGCCCACAATGAAATGAGATCACTTGTTTTTTTCCTTAGTAATAAGTTTGTGTTCTCTGTGGATTCTGGTTATTAGACCTTTGTCAAAAATATAACTTGTAAAAATCCTCTCCCATTCTGAGGGCTATTTCCTTTACTTAGTGTGTTCTTGGCAGTGTAGAAGCTTTTTAATTTGATCAAATCCCAGTAATGTATTTTTGATGTTGTATCAGTTGCCTGGGGTGTCCTCCTCATAAAGTAGTCTCCCAGGCCAATATTTTTCAAGTGTTTCCCTTGCACTCTCTCTAAGAATTTTTGTAGGCTTGGCTCCTGTGGCTCAACGAGCTAAGGCGCCAGCCATGTACACCTGAGCTGGCAGGTTCGAATCCAGCCCAGGCCCACCAAACAACAATGACGGCTGCAACCAATAAATGGCCGGGCGTTGTGGTGGGCACCTGTAGTCTTAGCTACTTGGGAGGCAGAGGCAAGAGACTGGCTTGAGCCCAGGAATTGGAGGTTGCTGTGAGCTGCAGTTGCCACAGCACTCTATCCAGGGTGACAGCTTGAGGCTCTGTCTCAAAAAAAAAAAAAAAAAGGAAGAATTTTTGTAGTTTCATGTCTTAAGTTTAAATCCTTTAACCAGTGAGAGTCACTTTTTGTTAGAGGAGATAGGTGTGGGTCCAGTTTCAGTCTTCTACAGGTCACCAGCCAATTCACCCAGCACCATTTGAATAGGGAATCATTCCCCCAATTTATATTTTTGATAGGCTTATCAAAGATCAAATGATGGTAAGTGTCTGGGTTCACCTCTTGGTCTTTAATTCTGTTCCATACATCTACCTCTCTATTTTTGTGCCAATACCATGCTGTTTTGATCACTATTGATTTATAGTATAGTCTGAAGTCTGGAAGCATGATTCCTCTCAATTTTTTTAAATTTCTGATTAATGGCTTGGCTATTTCAAGGTTTTTTCTGTTTCCATATAAAATGAAGTACTAATTTTTTCAGGTCTTTAAAGTATGACAGAGGTGCTTTATAGGGATTGCATTAAATCTGTAGATTGCTTTAGGTAATATAGACATTTTAACAATGCTGGTTCTTCCCAGCCATGAGTATGGTATATTTTTCCATTTGTTAACATCTTCAGCTATTTCTTTTCTCAGAGTTTCATAGTTCTCACATATAGAGAGCTTTCACATCCTTAGTTAGATACACTCCCAGATATTTCATCTTCTTTGGCATTATTGTAAAGGGAATAGAGTCCTTGATTGTTTTTTCCCATTAACTATTGTTGGTATATATAAAGGCTACAGATTTGTGAGTGTTAATTTTGTATCCTGAGATGTTGCTGTATTCCTTGATCACTTCTAGGAGTTTTGTAGTTGATTCCCTGGGGTTTTCCAGATATATAACCGTATCTGCAAAGAGTGACAGTTTGATCTCCCCTGGCCCTATTTGGATCCCCTTGATTGCCTTCTCTTGCCTGATTGCGATGGCTATGACTTCCATTACAATGTTAAAGAGTAGTGGAGATAGTGGGCATCCTTGCCTGGTTCCTGATCTGAGTGGAAATGATCTCAATTTTACTCCATTCAATACAATATTGGCTGTGGATTTGCTATAGATGGCCTGTATCAGTTTAAGAAATGTTCCTTCTATATCTATATTCTTAAGCGTTCTGATCAAGAAAAGATGCTGGATGTTATCAAAAGCTTTTTCTGCATCAATTAAGAGTATCATATGGCCTTTGTTTTTTTAATTTGTTTATGTGATATATTATATTTATGGATTTATGTGTATTGAACCATCCTTGGGACCCTGGGATGAAACCCACCTGGTTGTGCTGTATAATTTGTTTGATGTGTTTTTGGATTCTGTTTGCTAGGATCTTATTGAATATTTTTGCATCAATCTTCATTGGAGATATTGGTCTATAATTTTGTTTTTTTGTTGGGTCTTTTTCTGGTTTGGGTATCAGGGTGATATTTGCTTCATAGAATGTGTTGTGAAGCATTTTTTTCTTTTTCTATGTTTTGGAAAAGGTTAAGCAATATAGGTACTAATTCCTTTTTAAAGGTTTGGTAGAATTCTGATGTGAATCCATCTGGTCCTGGGCTTTTATTTTGGGGGAGATGTCTTATAATAGTTGATGCTATTTCAGAACTTGTTATAGGCTTGTTCAACATTTCCACTTCTTTCTGGCTAAGTCTAGGAGGGTGGCATGTTTCCAAATATTGATGTTTCCTTCAGATTTTCATACTTCTGAGAATAGAATTTTATGTAATATTCATTAAGGATTTATTGAATTTCTGAGGAGTTGGTGGTTATTTGGCCTTCATCATTTCTGATTGATGAAATGGGGGATTTTACTCTTCTACTTCTGGTTAGGTTAGCCAAAGTTTTATCTATTTTATTGATCTTTTCAAAAAACCAACTTTTTGATTGGTTGATCTGTTGTATGGTTCTTTTGTTTTCAATTTCATTTAGTTCTGCTCTAATTTTAGTTATTTCTTTTCTTCTTCTGGGTTTAGGGTTGGAATGTTCTTCCTTTTCCAGTTGCTTGAGATGTCCATTAAGTTGTTGACTTCCTCTCTTTCTGTTCTTTTGAGGAAGGCTTGCAACACTATAAATTTCCCTCTTAGGACTGCCTTTGTGGTATCCAAGATGTGCTGGTAATTTGTGTCTTCATTATCATTTTGTTCCTCAAATTTGGTAATTTCCTTCTTAATCACATCTATGACCCAGCTATCATTCAGAATGAGGTTATTTAGTTTCCATGTTCTTGTATGAGTATGCAGATTCCTGTTATTGAGTTCAACTTTTATTCCATGATGGTCCAAGAAAATACAAGGAATGATTTCTATTCTTTTAAATTTGCTGAGGTTAGACTTGTGACCTAAGATGTGATCAATTTTGGAGGATGATCCATGGGCCAATGAGAACAATGTGTATTCAGTTTTGTTAGGATGAAATGTTCTGTAGATGTCTGTTAAATGCAAATGTTGAAAGGTAAAGTTTAAGTCTAAAATTTCTTAGCTTCTTATTGGAGGATCTATCCAACACTGCCAAAGGAGTGTTATGGTCCTAGAGGAAATCACATTGCTCATGTCCGTTAGAGTCTCTCTTATAAATTGAGGCACATTCTGGTTGGGTGCATAAATGTTAATAGTTGAAATCTCATCATGTTGAGTGTTGCCCTTAACAAATATGAAGTGACAATCCTTATCTTTCCCTACATTGGTTGGTTTAAAGCCTGTTGTATCTGCGAATAAAATTGCAACACCTTCTTTTTACTGATTTCCATTTGCCTGAATTTATAGATGACCATCCCTTCACCCTGAGTCTATGTTTACCTTTTAAAGTAAGGTGAAATTCTTGAATGCAGCAGATGTCTGGCCTGAGTTTTTGTATTCAGTCAGCCAACTTTAAGCCATTCACATTAATTGAGAGTATTGATAAGCCAGATAGCATTTTGGGTATTGAGTTTTTTGAAAGTCCAGTGGACACTTTTAATCCTTTCACCACTGTGGAAGTTGGAATTTGATCAAAAGTTTCTGAGTGAGTTTACTCTGGTGGTGGAGGATTGTACTGTTCATTATAGAGGATAGGTCTGAGAATATCCTGGAGGGCTGGTTTAGTTATGGCAAATTTCTTCAACATGTGCATGTCAATATTTAATTTCACCATCATAGATGAAACTCAGTTTAGCTCAGTTTCAACAGGATCCTGGGTTGAAAGTTATTTTGTTTAAGGAGATTAAAGGTCAAAGATTAAACCTCTTCTAGCTTGAAAGATTTCAGCATAGAGATCTGCAGTCAGTCTAATGTTCTTTCCCCTGTAGGTTATGGTTTTATTATGTCTGGCTGCTTGCAGAATTTTCTCCTTCATATTAACTTTGGCGAAGCTAATTACAATGTGTCTATGAGAATTTTTGTTTGGGTTGAGTCAGGCCAGTGTTCTGAAACTGTCTGCTATCTGAATTTCAGAATCTCTTGGCATGTCTTTGATTATTTCATGAAGTAAAGCATCTGTATCCTTCACAGCAACCTCATCACCTTCAGGAATTCCTATAAGGCAAATATTAGATCTCTTTGAATTCTCCCAGAGCTCTCTGAGAGAATGATCCATTTCTGTTCTCCACTTTTTTTCCTCTTTGAGCATTTGAGAATCTCTCAAAGCTTTGTCTTCATTGTCAGAGATCCTTTATTCTGCCTGCTCAATTCTTTTTTTTTTCCTTTTTTCCAAAAGGATTGCTTTTATTTATCCAGACACCTAACCACTTCATAGCAGGTGGAGGAGTGGGAGAAGTTCCTTTCTCAGTCCTAGGGCCTCCAAAATGTTGGTCTGTTGGTTCCAAACAGACAGACAGGTGGCATCACAGATTTGGTAAACTAATAATGCTTAATCTCTCTTTGCTAGAGCAACAAGGTGAACATCAATCTCTGCTTCTGTAAGAATCTTGAATTTAGGCTCGGTGCCTGTGGCTCAACGGGCTAAGGTGCCAGCCACGTACACCTGAGCTGGCAGGTTCAAATCCAGCCCGAGCCCGCCAAACAACAATGACAGCTGCAACCAAAAAAATGGCTGGGCGTTGTGGCGGGCGCCTGTAGTCCCAGCTACTTGGGAGGCAGAGGCAGGAGATTCACTCAAGCCCAGGAATTGGAGGTTGCTATGAGCTGTGATGCCACAGCTCTCTATCCAGGGTGACAGCTTGAGGCTCTGTCTCAAAAAAAAAAAAAAAAAAAGAATCCTGAATTTAGGATTTTCAACTGTAACTACTCCAACCTCTATTTCTGAAGGTTTGAAATCAATTGACAGAACAGTAGACAGGCATGTAATCACAGTTTTCACTGTCTGTTTAAATGTCCAATCAAATTTCTTCTTCTTTTTTTTTTCAAGGAAGCTGGTTTAACTCCTGCTGCCGTGGCTTTATTTATTTATTTATTTATTTTTGCTGCAGTGACTTTAAACCCACAGTAGTAACCTGCAGGATCACACTTATACACCCAAAGGCCTTGTTCTTCATCTACACCAATTAAAATCATACAACAACCAAGAGGCCTCATTTTGGCATTGTGTGTAGACCTGAGAAATGTCAGCAATTCTTTTACACAGCATGTCCACGGGAATCTCACAGCCATACTTGTATTTCCAATTAGCTGCCTCATAGTGTGCCCTCTGTACTTGGGATCTGCTGTCAGCTGTCATTCCTGCAATCACACAACCAATGTTTTCGGTTATCTTGAATAAGTGAGTCACTGTGCTGGAATCTAATATTTTATCAGATACTTTCTTCTGTGTCACAATTACTGCAGAATCTTTCCTTCTGATAGCTACTGGTGTAAGGCCACCTTGGATAATAGCTTTAAAAGCATATTCTACTTGGTGGAGCTAACCATCAGGTGAAAAAATGGTAATATGGCAGTCAAAACCAGTGCTGGAACCACAGGACATTTTGGTGTGCCTACTACTTCAAGAACAGTATCTGGGCCCCTGAGCTCCTGCGCCAGGCATAAAGCTCCCCTCCCTGACCCCGGCCCTCGTGCCTGCTTCATTCTGTTACTGAAGGATTCTACTGTATTTCTCAGATCTTTGAGGGTTGCAAGTTCTTGCCTCAATGTGTCAAAATCTTTGGTGATTTTGTCTTTGAATTTGTTGAATTCTTGAGACATCTTTTGAATTACTCCTTGAAATTCTAATTCCATCTTTACTGCCATTCTGTTGATCTTATTTACTATCCAAATTCTGAACTTGATTCCTGACATCTCAGCCTTTTGTTTATGAATGGGATCTTATACTGTGTCTGCCGTATTGTTCCTTGGGGGTTGATCTACTCTGATTATTCATGTTGCCAGAGTTTTTCCACTGATTCTGCCTCAAGATTGTTTTCAACTTTTGGCTAGGTGGTCAGGTAAGGTGAAACTGGATTGGGAGTTCCGGAAGTTGTGGTTACCCACCCTTTGTCAAGGATCTGGGACTGATGGTTGCAGCTTTTTCCTCTATAGCTTTGCAGAGGACCCATACAGTATTATAGTCTGAGGCTAAGTGTGGTAGGGTTAGGTGGCTCTGTGTTGTATTCAGCTGGTTCTTGTCCTATCCTAGTGGATCAGTGATTCTGGTGAAGTCTTAGCTGTGGAGAAATGCAAGCAACTAAAATACCCCATTCCCCATGGACAACAACTGGAAAAAGAAAATCTTCCCTTCCCATTATCACACAATCAGGTACCACCCAAGAGGGTCCTTGGGTGATTGTCCCAGGTTAGGAGTTACAAACCAATTGACTCAGTCAGTATGAACTCTCAAGTGGGAGAGTTTGAAAGTCTCCAGCAACTAGATGGCAGAGACCAGGGGTCTGTGTCTCTTTTTCCACATTGCTCCTCTCTCAGCCCAGTCACTGGTGACACCATAGGGCTGAGGTCCTGCTCCCTTCAATAAGCAGATGTGCCAGGGCTTTGTGCCTGTCAGAGTCAAAGGAAGGTCAGTGTCCCTGTGGCCCAGCCACTACTCTCTACCACCAGCTGGCTGGGGGAGCTGAGGTCTGCCTGCTTCAGGTACTCAATAGCCACCAGCAAGTGTTCCATTTGAACTCAGTCTAATCCTGAGGGTAACAAGTCAGCAAATGCTTTTCTCCCTCAGCCACCATGCCTTTGCCCCAGCTACTCTGCAGCACTGATATCCATATAGAGCGAGTTCTGGTTTCCTCTGGCAATCCTCAGAGTTGGGGAGGTGTCTCTCCAAGATTAGACCCCAGCGGGATCACTCTATTTTTGCTGAATCTGTGTGCGAAGTGACCCGAAGCAGCTCCTAGGCAACTGCCACAGCCAGGGAGTTCTGCGTATAGGAGCAGCTCCAGGAGCATGGGCACAGGGATCCAGCAGCAGGGTGGGGGATGCTGCACATGGTTCTGGCAGTGCCTAGCACCTGGTGACTTCAGCAAGAACAGCGCTCAGCTCATGACTCTGTCCAAGTGGGGCACAGCACAGAGGCTCCTGCAGGACTTGGGGCAGAGTGCAGGATGTGCGGCTCTAGCAGGACAGGGCACAGGGCGCTTGGTCCTGCTGGGTGGGGGTCACTGCTCATGAACCTCCTCCCACAGTCTCTGAAGGGGTTAGGCTTCTGGTTCATCAGGAAAGGGGGGAAGGGTGGACTGGAAGTTCAGAATGGCAGGGAAAATGTTAGTTCAATTTTTCTGCCTGGCAAGAGAGTGGTCAGGGTCACAACAGGGTCCCTCTGGGGAAGTAGACCCCACTTCCTACAGCTTTCACCTGTGGGTGAGACAAGAGGTCCTCAGTTCACCACTCACCTGTAGAAAACCTACAACAGCAAATGAAGAGAAAAAGAAAAAAACACAACTTTCTTAGTGGGAGGATGGACCTTTGGGATGAATTTTGTACCTGAATTTCCTTTGGGATGAATTTTGTACCTGAAGTTTGCTTTCTTGGAGTTGCAGCTTACATCAACAGAGGTGACCTGCAGTTATTACTCTTCTTGGCTCGGCTCCCAGTCTTCAGCTTAATTGGGTACTTTCTGGACTTTATCCTTCTCTCTGGACAGGAGCTTCTGTCAGAGACTGGCTCTAGTTGGCCATCTTGCCCCTCCTCTAACTCACTTTCAATCCTCACTATACATAGAAGAAATCACACAGGAGAGAAACCCTCCATATGGAGACTGGCAGTACCTTTACCTAGTGTTCATAGCATGCTAAGCATAGAAAAATTCAAACTGGAGAGAAATCCTACAAATGTGAACAGTGTGGCAATGACTTTAACCAGTCTCAAGCCTTACTACACATGGGAACATTCATAGTGGAGAGAAATCTTACAAATGTGCATAATGTGGCAAAGGTTTTCAGTGGTCCTCACCCTTCTTAAACATAGGAGAAATCATAGCAGAGACAAATGGGAACAATATGAAGTTGTGGCAAAGCCTCATACCAGTAGGCACTGTTTTCTGTACACAATAGAATTCATGTTGGAGAGAAACTCTACAAATGTGAAGAGCTTGACAACTGTTTAACTAGTGTTTATACCATTGTATAAATAAAAAATTTATAACATAGAAATCACCTACAATTGAGAGGAAAGTGTCAAATCCTATAATCAGTATTCATTTCAGTACATAACAATTCATAGAGAAATTCTACATATGCGAAGAGTGTGACAATATCTTTAAATATATCTCACACTTTTCTAATCATAATTCAAAAGGAAGAAATACCCTAAAAATGTCAGCCATGTCTCACAGCCTTAAAGTTGTGTTTATCCTGTTAGGTAGGGTCAAGGAGAGACAGGGACAGATGATACTAGGAGATCCTTTGTCCATAATTTAATAGGAACAAATTGTGCAGATGGGGCTTCCATGAAACAAAAGCTGACATTTCAAAAAGGCTTCCTAGAACTGAGCTGTTTGTTTTACAAAATGAGTCTCAGATTTGGAGAGGCCACAATATAGATATATGGCCAAGGCCACTAAAAGGGGTCTTTGGACTGGACATAGAAATAAGAGGACAGTAAGGTCAAGTGATCTATTTTCATTAACAGTACAATTTATACCAGTCTGTCATACTGTACAATGACAGTGTCCATTAATTATAGGGTAGAAAATGGGAGGACTCTCCATTCTGGAAGGTTTCCCCATTTCCAAGAAATATCATGAATATTTTACTCCCACATCACTAACCTAGAATTGGAAAATCCATGTAAGGGAAAACCTCTTACTAATCCCAGGGTCTTCTCCACTTGGAAATGTAGATGTGTTCCTTCTCTGGAGTGTACAGTCCTTTATAAACTTTGTCCTTTTGCACACTTGTATCTGCTTATTCTGCTCATTTGTATCACTGTCTTGGTTGTAGTAACCGTTCTTTGGCACCTGGAACAAAAAATGGAACACATACCTCACGTTTGGTCCCCTAATATCTGACATTTTGGTGCCACTATCTGGAAGGAAAATATACATCTTCAGCAATATAACCTAATGGAACAATAGATATTCTGAATTCACTCTGCTGCTGCATATTACTTGTGACTCCAACATCTCTCTGTCCGTCTTCACTTCCAGGTACTGTAGCTCCTTACCTGCCCTTGCTTCATCTGCTTTTTTATTCTTCACCTTAACAATGCATTTCATCTCCCAGTTAGTGCTGATATTCAAAATCTTCAAAAAGGGTCTCAGGCCCCACATGTAGAATGTTAAGCCAGATTTTTGAGGTATTGATAACCAAAATGGGAATGAGTAGACAATGAGAGAAAGCCAGGCCATGAGCAGATCTTTTTTTTTTTTCTTTCTCTCTCTCTCTTTCTTTCTTTCTCTCTTTCTTTTTCTTTCTCTCTTTCTTTCTTTTTTTGTCTCTTTCTCTCTCTCTCTCTCCCTTTCTTCCTTCCTTTGTTCCTTCCTTCCTCCCTCCCTCCCTCCCTTCCAGACAGAGCCTCAAGCTGTTGCCCTGCATGGAGTGCTGTAGCATCACAGCTCACAGCAACCTCCAACTCTTTACCTCAGCCTCCCAAGTAGCTGGAACTACAGGCACCCACCACAATGCCCAGGTATTTTTTGGTTGTAGTTGTTATTGTGGTTTGGCAGTCCCGGCTGGATTCCCCTTGAGCTTTTCTCAAGGCTTAACCACACTGCACCTGCTATCTGTTCTGTTTGATTAGTTCCCTAAAGTAAAGAAGGACAATTTGCTAAAAGGCAAATGGAACAAAGTACAGCTGCCCGCAACCTCCACGGGTGCACAGCCCAAAGCTGCAACCGTGCAAAGCCCTCTGGTAACATTCCTTTCTGTGAACATTTAACTGATTGTTCTTACTAGCCTGGGTATGTCCACAGAGAAATAAGATTTTCCATCTTAGGGCAATGTTCCTCTGGGAGCACATGAGGCCATGTCGCTTGCTTTGGTTGGGGAGCGATACCCCTCCAACCTGGAACTCTTGGGCTTAAGTGATTCTCTTACCTCAGCCTCCCAAGTAGCTGGAACTACTGATGCCTGCCACAATGGCCAGTTATGGTTTTGGGTTTTTTTTTTTGTTGTTGTTGTTGTTGTTGTTGTTTTTCACTTTTAAACCAGCCTTTAATTTTTCAATTCAGGTTTAAGGAGACATATATAGACACACAAACATATTCAAGGAATCAAGAATGTAAAGTATAAATATGTACAGCAGACACTACTTCATGTATTTTTAAAAAACTAGCTTTAAAAGAACTTCATAGTTTACATGTAAAAGAAAAACATTGTCACTTCTACTTCCCTTTGAAACATTCTCATTGAATTGCATTTCCTGAAACTCCAAC
>CAUYON010057361.1:0-14551 GCA_963573935.1 Arctocebus calabarensis
ATGGAACATACTCCAAAATTGACCACATCTTAGGTCACAAGTCTAACCTCAGCAAATTTAAAAGAATAGAAATTATTCCTTGTGTCTTCTCAGACCACCATGGAATAAAATTTGAACTCAACAATAACAGGAATCTGCAAACTCATACAAAAACATGGAAGCTAAATAATCTTATGCTGAAGGATAGATGGGTCATAGACAAGATTAAGAAGGAAATTACCAGATTTTTGGAACAAAATGACAATGAAGATATGAATTATCAGAACCTCTGGGATACAGCAAAGGCAGTCCTAAGAGGGAAATTTATAACACTGCGAGCCTTCCTCAAGAAAACAGAAAGGGAGGAAGTTAACAACTTAATGGGACATCTCAAGCAACTGGAAAAGGAAGAACTTTCCAACTCTAAACCCAGCAGAAGAAAAGAAATAACCAAAATTAGAGCAGAATTAAACGAAATTGAAAACAAACGAATTAAAGAACAGATCAATAAATCAAAAAGTTGGTTTTCTGAAAAGGTCAATAAAGTAGATAAACCTTTGGCTAACTTAAACAAGAAAAAAAGAGTAAAATCTCTAATTTCTTCAACCAGAAATGGTAATGACGAAATAACAACAGACCCCTCAGAAATCCAAAAAATCCTCAATGAATACTATAAGAAACTGTACTCCCAGAAATATGAAAATCTGAAGGAAATTGACCAATACTTGGAAGCACGCCACCTACCAAACTTACCCAGAACCAAGTGGAAATGTTAAACAGGCCTATATCAAGTTCTGAAATAGCGTCAACAATACAAAATCTTCCTAAAAAGAAAAGCCAAGGACCAGACAGCTTCACATCAGAATTCTACCAAACCTTTAAAGTGGAATTAGTACCTCTATTACTCAACCTCTTCCAAAATATAGAAAAAGAAGGAATACTACCCAATACATTCTATGAAACAAACATCACCTTGATCCTTAAACCAGGGAAAGAGCCAACAAGAAAAGAAAATTATAGACCAATATCACTAATGAATATTGATGCAAAAATATTCAACAAGATCCTAGCAAACAGAATCCAGCAACACATCAAACAAATTATACCCCATGACCAAGTGGGCTTTATCTCAGGATCTCAAGGATGGTTCAATATACGTAAATCTATAAATGTAATCCAGCACTAAAAGAAATTAAAAAATAAAGACCATATCATTTTCTTTTGACAATATCCAGCATCCCTTCATGATTAAAACACTTAAAAAAATTGGCATAGAAAGAATATTTCTTAAACTATTAGAGGCCATCTACAGCAAGCTCACAGCCAATATCGTATTGAATGGAGTTAAATTGAAGTCATTTCCACTTAGATCAGGAACCAGGCAAGGTTGCCCATTGTCTCCTCTGCTCTTCAACATAGTAATGGAAGTTTTAGCCATTGCTATTAGGGAAGAAAAGGCGATCAAGGGTATTCATATAGGGTCAGAAGAGATCAAACTTTCACTCTTCGCAGATGATATGATTGTATATCTGGAAAACACCAGGGACTCTACTACAAAACTTTTAGAAGTTATCAGGGAATACAGCAGTGTCTCAGGCTACAAAATCAACACCCATAAATCTGTAGCCTTTATATACACCAACAATAGCCAAGCCGAAAAAATCCCTAACAAAGGATGCGAAAGATATTTATAAAGAGAACTATGAAACTTTAAGAAAAGCAATAGCTGAAAATGTCAAGAAATGGAAAAAGTATCCAATGTACTCAGCCCTACTATGAAGCTAATTTATAGCTGTCATATGAATAGTATAACCCAACTACAACACAAGAATATAGGGAAAGGGGCAAGGGTAGGGAGGGACGGAGGGAGGGTAATTGGTGGGGCCACACCTACGGTGCATCTTAGAAGGGTACAGGCTAACCTTGCTAAATGCAGAATACAAATGTCTTCATATAATAATGGAGAAATTGCTGGGAGGGCTATGTTAATCAGTTTGATGAAAATAGTTAAGATTGTATATGAAGCCAGCACATTGTACCCCTTGATTACACTATTGTACACAGCTATGATTTAATGATAAAGATAATAAAAATAAATAAATTAATTAATTAAAAAAAACCTTCACCAAAACAAAAACATGGATGAGCACTATAGGTTGCACCTATAATCCCAGGAATTTCAGATGCCAAGGCAGAAAGATCACTGGAAACTATGACATTTCAGAAAAGATCAAGCAACATAGTAAGACCCCACTTATTTAAGAAATAAGTGCAAAACTTCCCCAACAGTTTTGGAATGGGCCTGTTCGCTCAGCTGCTGAGAAGCATAAAATCTGGAGGATCACTTGAGCTTAACAGCTTGCATTCCCTTGAGCCATGATGGTACCAGTGTATTTTTCTGGAATAAATGGGGACATGCGGTATAAAATCAATAACAGTTATACTATGTAGATGCAGTAAAAGTCTGGTTGCATACAAAATATTTTATAAATGTATCCAAAATGCTATGTATTACAGGATTGCCAGTCTAGCTCAATATGGGAAAATCAACTAATAGAACACACTACATTAGTGTAATCAATCAGTAAAACAACATGGTCATCTCAAGAGACAAAGTAAAGTTTTTTGGTAGAGGTGACATATCTTGTTAATAATTTTTTTTTTTTTTTAATGTTAGATGAGGAGAGGCAACTGTTGCTCAGTGTGTAGGGTACTGGCCACATATACTGATGGCAGTGGGTTAAAACTTTGCCCCAGCCAGAATTCAACTACCACAACAAAAAATCTTATAAGTTAAAGTCTTCAAGACAACTAATGGGTTTTACAGATGAGTGGATACTTATAATGTGCTATATTTACACTATGGAATATTTTTCAACAATCGAAATGAAGTGCACATTTATTTTACAATAGGAACTAAACTTAAAATCATTATGATAAGAGAAGAAGGCCACTTACAAAGACCACACAGAGCATGATTGAACTCAGAAGAAAACCTCAAGACATGGCCAATTGTCTGTTAGGAGTAGGGGCCAGGTGGGGGAAGGTTGTGAGGGAGATAAAAGTAACTGATAATAGATATTGATGTTCTTTGTATGGGGGAGAAGAAAAAGTTCTAAAATTAGATTGTGATGATATCTATACAATAGTGTGATTATACTACCAAACACAGAACTGTACACTTTCATAGGGTGAACTACTTATTTCAATGAAGCTACTTGACAATGTTTTCCAAAACTTGGGGTACTCAAAAGGCACACAACATAAGAATTACCCAGGTCGTGAGAGTACTTGGGAGATAGTCAATCCTATCTCCCAGCTCACATACAGGTTACAATGCATTGACATGGAAGGCACATTGCTCTATCGTCCCGAAGTTGTCATTTTATCTTTCCTTGAGAAAGATTTTGACTCCTTCCCCATGAGTAGTGACATGACATCATCATAGCTAAACAATCTCAAATTCAGGGCTCAACAGATCCTATTGTTTCATCCTACTGAGCATCTGGGAGTCCAGATGTTCCCCCACAGTGCCCAGTTACTTTGGACCACCCACTTCTGACTCGCAGAGTGGTAGCATTACAGTTGTGAGCCACCACTCCATACCTTGAAGTTGGGATATTTTTCAAACTATGGTTGGTGGCCAGTGGTGGTGCTTCATGCCTGTCATCTTGGCAATTTGGAAAGCCCCAACAGTCGAATTATCTGAGTTTCTGAATTGGAGACCAACCTGATCACTAGTGAGATCCTTATCCCTGAAAATTAAAAATAGCCAGATGTTATGCAGGTGCCTGGAGTCCTAGTTGAGGGAACAGTTTTGCTTGATGAAAACACTTGAAGTTTGTTGTGAGCTATGATACCAGGGCACTCTACCTAGGGCAAGAAAATGAGACTCTATCTCAATACATAAATGGAGAAAACCATAGGTAGGGAACTTACCCTTTAGTTTTACTTTTGACAATGGATCTATCATTGAAATTTTCCCCCTAGGTTCAATGTCAACTAAAGAATTTATTCTCTCATAGAAAAATTGTTTTGATACAACCTCTACTAATCAACCTTTAAGATTTTACATAAATGTGACCATTTGATATCCTAGATTCCTCCAGTCACTGGAAAGTGCCCACACAGTGAATTTTTGACTCAAAACAGGATTTTAATATGCACAATATAAAATCCAGAGTATACCCTCTGCCTATTCTTTTGGGATCTTTCAATCTGGGCCAATATTCCTTCGCTTTAATCAGTTGGAGCACAGGGACCAGACATCTCTGGAGGACCCTTACCAATCAGATCAACAGATAATATTCTAAAGACCAATTTTAAACCCACTTGTCCTGACTCCTTTCCCCTCCATGGGGGCAAAATAATTCTCATCCTTTATGTAGACCTATATTCCATCTGCCTACTGACCTCTCCTCATACTTTGGCTCTTGGACACTATGCCTAGAAAATCTTATTCCTTTCATTAATTCTTTTATTATTTTATTGAAACAGACTCTCACTCTGTTGCCCAAGGTAGAGTGTCATGGCATCAGTCTAGCACACAGGAACATCCAACTCTTGGGTTGAAGGGATACTCCTGCCTCAGCCTCTGGTGTAGCAAGAACTAACAACCCTTGACAACCTTTTCTATTTGAGTATAAACCAGGTGTGTGATCAGGCCTGAGGGTATTTTGCTGTAGCTCAGCCTTGTTTTCTCCCCAGATCTCATGGGATCAGCCAACCTTGGCCTCCCAGAGAAACCAAATATTGTAGTCATGTGTGGCAAATGTCATTGAGCTCTACTTAAGAAATGACTTTATCAGGGGCTTTGAGGAGTGCTCAATCCTCAGGCCCCAGTGAAATATAGGGTTTATGTGAGGACTGTTTTGCATATATGTTGTGACAGAAATCCCCTCAATTATGCACAGATCATTTTTTTATCATCATGTTTTACTAATGATTATGTATTGTGTATTGAATGTGTGTCCCAACATAACTCTTCTATGTCATATGTGGCCAAATAGCTAAATGTTTGGACACACCTGGTCCTGAGGTCAGGAATGTTGGGACTTTGCAAGTAGGCTGAAATTTCTCATGATCACCATAAATAACTGCAGGTATGGAGTACACTACTGGACACTTTGTGTAGTCTTTATACTTGAAATCTTTGAATTGTGGAGTGAATGAACTATCCTATAGAGTCTTTAACTCTAGACTTGAAATTGTTGAAATGTGGAGTGTGTAAACAACTCTAGTCTATCTGAATAGAGTTTTTATTTTTTTTAGTTTATTGAGCAATAATAATAATAATAATAATAATGCAATAAAAGTAACATTCACATTGTTAGAAAAGAGTATGTCTGTCATTGTGTGGCATCATCAGTTAACTAAATTCTTAATTTTTTTTCCAAAGTCTCAAACATTAGACAACCAAAATTTATAAATAAGAATAAAACTTAATTGTAAAAAACAGACCATGCCAAATCTTGTAGACAAAAAAAAAAAAAATACTTCAAGATCATTCTACTTCACCTGGATAAACCAGCTATTAAAATTGGAAAAAATATTATAAAATTACAAGCATATTTCACTTATGCATGAGTATGCAATATCCTAAACAACATATTAACAAGTTGAATTAAAAATTAATGTTCAAGTGATTTATTTTGATCAAAATTAAATCCAATTTATGTGAAACTTAGTCACTATTTTCTTTTCCTTGTATTGTCTTTTACTTTCCTTCACCCACTCCCCTCTTCTCTCTCTGGCTGCTCTTCCCTTCCCCCATGCCCCACCTTGTCATTAATTTTTCTCATCTCGAAGATGAATACATAGGATTCATGCTTCTACATTCCTGTGATGCTTCACTAAGAATAATGTGTTTCACCTCCATCCAGATTAATACAAATGCTGAAACATCTCCTTTTTTTAAATGGCTGAAAGTTATTACCTGGTATACACATAACACAGCTTGCCAATCCATTCCTTGGTTGAAGGGCATTTACACTGTTTCCACATTTCCAGGATTGTAAATTGAGCTGCCATAAACAGTCTAGTACAAGTGTCTTTATCATAAAATGTTTTATTTCCTTCTGGATAGATATACAGTAATGGGATTGCAGGATCAAATGGTAGGTCTAGGTTGAGTTCTTTGAGGTTTCTCCATACTTCCTTCCAAAAAGGTTGTATTAGTTTGCAGTCCCACCAGCAGTACAAAAGTGTCAACTAGCATTTGCAAAAACAATTCTCTTCCAAAATCTTCCAAACGACGAAGGGAAAACTATGCATGTTGTTGGAAATATGATAGAACGGTCTATAAACTATATTAAAAGTAATTTCTCCAGTAAAGTCACTTAAAAAAATAGAAAAAGAGAAGCACTATTCAGAGTTAAGCATTAATAAACTATCTTCTTGTCATAAAGAACTCACAAGCAGGAGGGAGAAAAAGAGTGTTAGAAAGAGCTGGGCAGTTGGATGGGGTGTTTGTACATGGCAGTTGGATGGGGTGTTTGTACACGGCAGTTGGATGGGGTGTTTGTACACAACAGTTGGATGGGGTGTTTGTACACGGCAGTTGAATGGGGTGTTTGTACACGGCAGTTGGATGGGGTATTTGTATATGACAGTTGTATGGTGTGTTTGTATATGACAGTTGGATGGGGTGTTTGTACCTTGTGCCTTTGTACAGGTACTCCATGAATTCTGTGTGCAATTTCAAATGCACACTATTTAAAATTGCACACCAACTTTATAGCCACCCTAAATGATGATATTTTATACACACACACACACACATGCGCACACATGCAATTGGGGTTTGAAGATTCAAAATTCATTGTAAATGGAAAAAAAATGAAAACATTAAAGTCACAGACTGGCTCACTCCAAACATTGAGAAGAAATGGGAATCTTAACTAAATGTTCTCCACACTGGTGGCTGAAAGTATTGAAACTCTAAATTAGATAGGATAAGAATGAAAATAATAAAACTGACACAGTGCATTTCCTTTGTTATCAGAACTTCTTTTAACTGTCTGCTTCTATTGGAAATCTTGACTGAACGAGCTCTATTTTAAATTGCAGGGTATAATGAATGACTAAAAGTACAAAGGGTTTCAACAGCCAGCCAGATACCATATATTCCAAACAAGCTGCAAACAAAATGGGATCAAAAACAATTCCGACTCTTTATTTTATTTCCTCGCTTGTTCATATGACATAAAACATTAGTTTCATGTTCTTATGCTGCATATTCATATCTGATGTATTTCTTTCTTGCTAGATTCATCCTATATATTCCCAACGTCTCCCTCCCCACAACACAGATAGAAAATGAAATCAAATATTGTTTCCCAGATTTGTGAGTTTACATATCAACTGATAGTAATTGGTCTAATGTAGAGGAGGAAAAAGAGAAAAAAGAATGCAGGAACCATTCAGCAAAATAAAAAAAAAAGTATATTATTTTGTCTTAATATTCATCAAATACTTTAGCAGCCTTCAAAATAACAATCACACATTTCTACTTGTGATAACAACGTAATTTCCAAACAACCATCTGGAGCCTCAGGGGAAAGGCACTAGCAAGTTTTGCGTCGGAATCATTACAATAATACAGACTAATGAGGCCAGCGCCTGTGGCTCAAAGGAGTAGGGCGCCAGCCCCATATGCTGGCGGTGGTGGGTTCAAACCCAGACCCGGCCAAAAACTGCAAATAATAATAATAATAATAATAATAATAACGATAATAATAAAAGACTAACAATTACTCAAAACCACACACAAAACAGCGACAATGTAAAGCAACACAAAGTCCTAACTGAATATATTCCAACACATACCTAAACCCAAGATTTTGGCTACCCAGAATTCAAAGTATTAAGTCTGTCTGGTATTTGTGGTTCCAGTGCAATGTTCAAGCTGTGACAGTGACTTTCTCTTATTACCCAAAGCAGAGACACAGAGCCCAGAAAGGTCATAGTGCTCTGATAAACTCCTCCGAGAGAGCAGCACGTAGGCCCAAGATTTCAATTCTCTTGAAATCAATAAACTTCCAAATATCTCTAGGAAGCTGTGCCTCTTGTGAGTCAGATTGTTCTTTCCAGATGTACAGCTGCCTTACCTTGGCTGTTTCAGCATTTAGCGGTCGATTAACTGTTAGGAGAACTGATTCCCCTAAGGAAAAGGGTCCTTATCTTTCCAGCCCAGCAAGCTGAGGGATGGTGAAGGGGGAAAGTGGAAAGTCAGTGAAGGTACTTGGTAGTACGGCAGGCAGGGGAAGGGGACATTGACAGTGTATATATGTAAACGGGATGGAGCTGACTGCCTGCCTATTTTCCTTCCTACTCTGAGCTCTTATCTCAATATTTTGCACTCTTATTCATTCAACGTTTTTCTGTAATGCAAAACACATTATAAGTCCAGCTAAAATCCTCCATGATAGCCAAAGCAGTAAGATCATCTGCAAAACAAAAGCTCCCCCCAGACACATTAAAAAAGCTAGGCAGAAATTGGTTAATATTTCTCTGGAAGCTGTTGGGTTCACTCCTGCTTTACTCAATATTGTGGCCTCTCCCTGGGGAGGACATAACATTTGCTGTAAGTACATTTGCACTCCACGAAATCTTAGTCACCGACGCTAGCAATGAATCAATTAGTACTTTGTGTGAGTTGCGTCTTATGTCAAATATAAAATCAGCGAAATCCATGGGTTTAAAGAGTGTATTTAAAATATGTTAATGCCATTTTCAGGCCAAAATATTTCTGCTTTAGGAAAATGCTGCACTGGAAGTTTACAAGAAAAATATTTTTTCCCCAAAAGAATTAAATCTCTTCAGATTTCCATGAGGTGGAAACAAGTTTTATATAAGTTTAATTTTCTCATTCTGGTGGCCACTGAGTGGATGGAACTGGTAGGTGATAAAAATTTCTTTCTGCTATTGTAGTAACGCCAGTGAACAGTAATAAATAACCTTACCCATGGCATTCTTTGTGGGGAAGACACATATTCAGATGATATTCAAAGGACACAGGGAAGAAATGATAGATCAGAATTGATTGATAGAAGAGAAAGAAGCCAAATATGTTCTCCAGATTTGTCTCCTGGATGGCTTGTGTCTGATGGTGATATTAACCGAGGTATAGAAATGGTGGTCAGAGCAATGGATGGGGGGGTGAAAATCTGGGTATTAAAAAATAATACATAAAGTTTCAATATTTTAAATTTCACATGCCTGTAATGTTGGAGAAAGCCTGTAGAGAGTGGTACTCAGCTGAGCTTAAAAGAGGCAAGGGAATGTTAATAAAAATAGATCAAAAGAACAATATCCTTGATGGGAGAAGGGAGTGTCCTGAAATGTGGAGAAAGAGAACAAAAGGACACAAGGTAAACAAGGTAATTTGTAGAACTCTTGGTCATGTGAAAAAGTGATAAGAGATAAGACCAGAAACATTATTCTTCTGCAAGTTGAGAATGGACTCAAATACTCAAATGAAGGAAGAATTAGAGGAAGTCAAGGGACTATTGGAGGAAAAGGATATGATCAATGAAAAGGTTTATAAATAATGGATTTTTTTTTTTTTGAGACAGCCTCACTTTTTCACCCTTGGTAGAGTGCTGTGGCATCACAGCTCACAGCAAAACCTCAAACTCTTGGGCTTAAAAGATTCTCTTGCCTCAGCCTCCCATGTAGCTGGGACTACAGGAGCCTGCCACAGCGCCGCCTACTTTTGGTTGCAGTTGTCAAGTTGTCATTGTTGTTTAGCTCAGTGTATGTGTCTGGCGCTATAACCACTGTGCACAGGCAACTAGCCAATAATGTATAATTTGCGAGATGATTTAGAACAAAGTGAATCTAAAATACTAAGTCCTAAAAGATCATTTGCAGAATCTTGGACTTGATTAGATGAGGACTGGAAATAGGTAAACTCATGATATTTGAAAAGAAGTGAACATACTCTCTTTGCTCATCCAGATAGTCAGAAATTGAAATAGTAGCCAGTGACGGTACTAATATTTTTAACTTTATTGTGAAACTTACAATTTGGAAAGAGAGGAATAAGGGTGAGGGATGCCATGCCTATCAGAAAAAGACCTCTCACAGGAAATTCAGAACTCAGACTGCTTACGTTGCATGTACGAGTTGGGCCCGTACGCCTAATGGAGGTCATAGCCAAATAGATTCTGGGAAGGACTAAAAACTCAACTATCATTTTGCAACTGGTTGATTTTTCTTGAATGATTTCCTTGAACAATTCCTCATTCTGGAATCATACTTACTATTTCATTTTTCTGTGAAGACTATAAAAATAAAAGTACATCAACTTTCAGATATTTGTGTATTTCCTCCCAGATTGTCTGCCTTTTAGTTTGCATTGATTCCAGGTATACGATACATTAGAATGTTCATAAGATTTTTTAAAAATTTGCTATTTGCAACCTACAAAATATCTCAAACACCATTTTGTCATTACCACTTTCTAAGTATTGATATTTCTGTCATTACCACTTGGCCTTAATTGATACATTAAGTTTTCTTGTCATTTCATTCTTTGGAAAAGATTTTGCCCTAATTTGCCTTTTAGTTTGGACAAAGTGTTTTTATCATGGTATAAAAGTCCAAATGATAAATAATTCCTTCTCTAATTTTTTCAGCCTTTATCTCTTATTTTCTTAGAAATTATTTAGCAATCATTATTGATTTTTCCCACAAATGACATAAAATATCCTGATGATATAACATTTATTAACCTGATTACTCTGTTTATTGCTCAATTTTATCGGATAAGAATTTATGTGATTTCTATTAGCTATCATAATACTTACCGTTATAACTTATTAGTCATGCAGGCCAGCTCTGAGATCAGATACTTTCATTTCAGCATCATATGAAGGTTCAGTGCTTAGCACAGAATAAAGCTGGCTAAATGCAATTTGAAACAAGGCACACTCAGTTCACACCCTGTCTTTTTAACTTTTCTTTATATCTCCCAGAGATAATTTGTGCATTATTCAAAATGTATCCTGAAAACATTTTTAGAATTTTCTAATTCAATTTCAATTTGAGTGCGTCTTTGCTCGTTTTTTTTTTTTGTTGTTGTTTGTTTGTTTGTTTGTTTAAACTGCCATTTTATATTGGCTCATGCCTCTTTCCTAACACTAGAGGCTCACTCCCCCACAGTTCTCATTAGCACCTTTACTTGAAAATCGATTGTGGAAGACAAAAGAGGCATTATTTGGCTTAATCATTTCTCCAATGTTTGCTAGAAGCTAACATATGAAACAAACCAACAAGCAAAAATAAAAGAAAAACTGAAGAAATTGTACACACCCATGTAGATTTCAATTATGAATGTTTTAACCATATTAACATTTACTTGGACAGTTGAAAACTGGTGACTTAGGTAATATTATAATATATCTCACTAAGCAATACAAATAATCTAAAATTCATCCCCTGTAACAACAAATGCATACTATATCTCAATGGTTACAACAATAAGCTGTTGTATACTAATTGACAATTTATAAACAGCGTCTAAGAAGTCCACCTTAATTCATCTTCACATTTATTCTTTCAGTCTTAGGACAGTCTATATGTTGAAATTGGTGTTATTAAGTAGCATTAAGTAGTATTTCCACTAGATAAAACAAATACTGAAACTCCAAAAATTTAAGAATGAAGCCACTTTTATTGGATTGGAATACAGATATTTTGGCTCCAAATCCCAAAATAAAGCCACTGTAATTCTATTAGAAAACTGTTTATAGAGTTTCAAATCTTTGAATAAGATAAAAAGTTTCAAGCTAAAGTAACAGCATGTCAAAAATGTCTGCTCTCAGTTTGAACCCCAAAAGTTGTTAAAGACCCTAACAATAAACAGCCACATGCTATGAGGCTAATAACAGCCTATTACAGGTTACTATGAAAGTTTTGAGACAGACTGTATTAGGTTCCATTATTTTACTTCCAAGCAAAACAGTCTTCAGCATCCTTTCTGATGAAAGGGAAAAACTGCGTAAAAATTGTTATAATCATTTAGAGGCAAACAGATATTTTAGGATAAGTAGCCAAAATAAGAAAGTATGTATTCCAAAGCATTGTATTGTAAAAAGAATAGATTTCCTAGATTCCCACATTTTCTAATTGAAAAAATTATTATAGATTAAGGTAATTTACAACCGAAAACATTATGTTATTGTGGTCATTTTCTGGTGTCTAACTGTAAGCGTGACCTTGACCGTGGCATTATTCTCTGGCACATGCAGTCTTTGGAATAATTGACAACCGGTAGCAACAAAGTTCATCATGTCTTTTATGAAACGAAAACAAATATGTCAACTACTATACTCTCTCTAAATAATACCTCTAAAAGAGCTCATGTTATTAAATACAAAAGTTTATAAATAGCTTTAAGAAAAAAGAAAACATGCTAAGTATGTTATTATCATCCTTTCCAACATTCTTAAGTTTCCATTTTCAGCCGTGAACTTTTCAGCCATTTTTCCTTTTCTTTCTCTTAGAATAAAAATCTAAAAGATTTGCCATCTCTTTATTTCCCTCAATGACTTATAGGTTGTTGGGTAATGTTTATAATTTATTAAGCTCACTTAATGCTAAATTTATATCAGAGTAGTAGAAATAATGGAGACCTTTTTATGGCTTACTTTACTAGAAAAGTATCAGAAAGTAAAATTTTTAACCTGGCTATAAGTTACAGAGGGATTTAGCTCTTGTAAATTCATAATAAATGACTCCCAGACAAAAAAAAAAAGCACTAAATTTTCTATTAGGAAAATATAAATATCCTAAAGAAGGAATCTTCTGAAATTATACTTAGAATAATGTTCACTCTCAAAAATACTTAAATAAAATTGGGCAAGAGTGCCACGTCACACTTCTCTTTCCTTCATATGCACATACAGGAGGCTTTGGTTCTGGAATTGATTTTTAATGAGGCAAATCCCTCAGATTTAGAGTAGAATCCCTAAAGGCTCTCTATCAATTCCTTTTTTATTAAGCTAATGACTTTTTAAATGAATTATTTTAGAGAAAAGATCTAATGAGCTTACAAATGTTGTTTTCACCCTAGATGAAAAATCTTCAGGCAAGATACGCTACATGAATGAATGATACTTTTTTTTTTATTTCTAAGAAAAGTGCTTTCCAATTATTAAATATATTAGTAAAATGAGCTGGGGGCTAAGAACAACTTCTGTGGGTCTTAGAGTCCTTCAGTTTGCTTTTGACCAAATCTGTAAAAACTGTTAGGCACACAAGCAGGAATGTATATGTACATTTCTTCAATAAGCACATTCCTTAAAAAAATAAATAAATAAATTCTTAGTTTCCTTTTCAATCCATTTGATTGTTTAAAAAGTCAGTAGAAATTCTGTTTCAAAAAGAAAGTAGCATGTATACATTTACTGCATTTTAAACATCATTCCCAGTTCCGGATGGAAAGTTTCATTTCACTCTGTTTTCTTTTCCACAACCTGGTGAACTCACTTATGTTTTTTCCTTACCTGATCTTCTTCTATTTATTCCTAGATTTTCTCTGTCCCTGTCAGTAATGAAATTTTCCACCTCTCTATTGGCTATTTTTGTCACAAAATCTCAAGTAATATGAGCCTTGTTTATGAATTAAAGTTGTTGGTAGCTATGTACCACACCTATTTGTAGGAAAAGTTTATAAGAAGAAATAGGCCTCCATAATTTCTGTATTCATAAATAAAAAACTATATCCATGAGCATATATGAGAGAGATTAGTGGCAGAGAAAAATAAAATACATATTTTTTTTTGAGACAGAGTCTCACTCTATCACACTCAGTAGAGTGTGGCATCACAGCTCACATCAACCTCTAACTCTTGGGCTTAAACGATTCTCTTGCCTCAGCCTCCTGATAGCTGAGACTACAGGCGCCTACCACAATGCCTGAATATTTTTGTTGCATTTGCCACTGCTGTTTTAGCTGTCCAGGGCCAAGTTCGAGCCCACCACCCTCCCTATATGGGATCGGCTCCCTACCCACTGAGCCATAGGTGCAACCTGGCACAGAAAAATATTTACAGAGAAAGAATTTGAGATAAGAATTCTATCAATAGTCTATTGAATAGTTACTATAATCCACTCTTATGTGATGGGTTCCTGAACACATAACTCTTTTTTTTTATTGAATCATAGCTGTGTACAATAATTCAATCATGGGGTACAGTGTGTGGGCTTCACATACAATCTGAGATATTTTCATCAACCTGATTGACATAACATTCATGAGATTTTCTCATTTACTATGTGAGAACATTTTTGATCCGTATTTAGAAGTTTTCTCCTGACCCTTCAAATATGCACCACAAGTGTGATCTCACCCTTTGTCCTCTCTCCCCCCTCCCTCTCCCTCTCCTTCCCTCCCTCTTCCCTTTTCCCGTCTTCTTGTGTAATAATTGGGTTGTAGCCTTCACCTGAAAGATATAAATTTGTTTCATATTAGGGGTGTATATATTGGATACTTTTTCTTCCATTCTAGAGATACTTTGCTAAGGAGAACATGTTCCACTTCCATCCATGTAAATATGAAAGAGGA
>CAUYON010057362.1:0-14423 GCA_963573935.1 Arctocebus calabarensis
CGGGTTTGAAACCGCCACCCTTGGTATATGGGGCCAGCGCCCTACCCACTGAGCCACAGGCACCGCCCTGTGCAGTCACTTTGGAAAACAGTTTGGCACTCCTCAAAAAGTTAAACATAGAATTATCAGACTCAGTAATTCCACTTCAGTGCTCAAGATAATTGAAAATATATACTATGTTTGTCTGCATAAAAACTTGTACATGAATGTTCATAGCATTATCCATAATAGCTAAAACATGGAAATAACCAAGGAGTGGTGGCTCATACCTGTAATCCCAGTACTTTGGGAGGCTGAGGTGGGAGAATCACTTAAGACCAGGAGTTTGAGACCAGCTTAAGCAACATAGTGAGACCCTGACTCTAAGAAAACTTTTTTTTTAAATTATCCAGGTAGTTCACACCTGTTGTTGCAGCTACTCAGAAGGCTGAGGTGGGAGAATCGTTTGAGCCCAAGGAGTTTTAAGGCTGCAGTAAACAATGATCATACCACTGCACTCCTGGAAAACAGAACAAGACTCTACCTTAAAAAAAAATGGATGAGTTTATGGGAGCTATATAAAGTAGGAGTGGAATTGTGGATTTAAACCTTGTGTGTCACTTTCTTGCCAGACAGACCATTTCTGATGTGGCCGTAACTGATGTGCTATTCCATAGCAAGATGACTTTTGAGAAAGAGCAATTGGATTTGAGAGAAGAACTTGGTATAACAGCTGTGGTAATTGGAAGCTGTAGATTGAGATTTCTGTTACAAAGTCTTTGTGCTTAGGTCAAGAGTAGGTGGCCTTCAAGGAACAGAGCTGAGAGCTTGTAATCATAATGTGCCGTTTTTCAACCCTAATTTTTGACCAAGAATGAGACGATTTAAAAATTAAGATGTCAACAGATCACGAAGAGCCCTGAGGTCCTGGTCACAGGTCATTTTGCCTGAATGGGGGGGATTTGTTGTGTGATACCTACCTATTTCCAGCCCATTTTGTAGGTGTTATCAACCTGGTAGACAAAAATTACACCAGTGCCTACCACAGTGATGGAGAACACTGAAGAAACGTCAAAGTGAGTCGAATCACTGTTTTTATTTTACAAAGGCAGAAAATGAAACACCATAAGAACTTTCATTAAGCCAAGTCATACGCAGTTTCTACATCTGAAAAGGCAATCATCAAATCTCACGATTTCATCCAGAGTATCTGGAGACTTCTGTGCCTGTTAAATTGAATTCATAGCAGTACAACCCTAGGCCAGACTATGTGGGTATAAAACAACAAAAGTTCATTTATTTTTCTTAAAAATTTCTGTAGATTACATAGAAAGTTCTCAGACCTGTGAGAGTTAGTTCTATTGTAACTCTTTGCATGTTGATTTTGCTAAATTGGCGATATGAATCAGTGGCGAATCTTCTGCTCTTTGGCCTATTTTGAGATGATCTAGATGTAAGCAGAATCAGGAGAACTGGAGTGGAGCAGCTTACTGGATCCCCCTTGTATCATTCTGCAGGGTGGGTCTATTCTAGGTCTTAATTCCAACTCTGCTTTCTCTCTTCCTTAAGATTTCTATTTGGCTGCTAAGGGCTTTCGCTCTACTTGGATCAAAGGGAATGTACATATATTCCTTGATGGAGCCTTTTATACAGCAAACTGTAGCCCCAGAAATGATTTTGCTTTGAAAATCCTTGTTAATATCTTGATTCAATAAACCATTCTGTAATCTAATCTTCAAAAAAAAAAATGGAAATAACCCAGATGTCCATCAACTGACAATTGAATAAATAAAAGGTGGTATTTCCATACCATGGGATGATAGCTGTAAAAAAGAATAAAGTATTGATTCATGCTACAACATAGATGTGTATTTTCGACTTCTTTATCTCACGGTACACTTGAACCTATAGTTACAACGCGGCATACTTAAATTATGTTGATCAAAAACAAAAGTAAAAATAAAAGAATATACCTACAGTGCTTTGAACTTCTTAAAATAATTTAAATAATGATCTTTAAAAGTCTTCGTGGCACACATAGATCCTCTCACAGCACAGCAGTGGCACACTGGTTGAAAATCACTGACAGATAAATCTTGAAAACATTAGGATAATGAAAGAAGCCAGGCATAAAATATATCTTTCCAGGGTAATGAAAAGTTTTTGCATTAGATAGCAGTGATGGTTGTGCAATTCTGACTATACCGAAAACATTGCACTGTATACTTTAAATGGATAAATTTTGTGGTATCTGGACCATATCTCAAAGTTATTTTAAAAAGACATGTTCATCTTAGCACTCTGGAAAGCTGAGGTGGGAGGATCGCCTGAACTCAAGAGTTTGAGATTAGGCTGAGCAAAAGTGAGACCCCTGTCTCTAGTAAAAGTAGAAAAACTAGCCAGGCATTGTAGTGGGTGCCTGTACTCCCAGCTACTCAGGAGGCTGAGGCAAGAGGACCACCTGAGCCCAAGAGGTTAAGGTTGCTGTGAAGCTATGGCACTCTACCCAAGGCACTGAGTGAGACTCTCTCTCTTTCTCTCAAAAAAATAAATAAATAAATAAAATAAAACAAAAAATAAAAACAAAACATATGCTCTGTTGTCAGTCAAAGCTAATTTAATCACAGTTTTAGTTACTGAAGCAACAGCATCCTGACTAATAGAGGGTGTGGTTCCAGTGGGAACCATGAGGAGGAAGCTCAATGGACTTGACCAAGAGTCTGAAGTTTAAGTTGAGGACCTTGCACAGAAGGCTCCCTCAGTATGCCCTTGTGTGTAAAAGTGTAACCATACTGTCATGTGACCTTGTGTGTGCAAGTCGATGTTTGTGTGCTCGTCTGCAGGCATGGCTGTGCATGTCTCTTGTGTACTGCTGGTGTGCAAGAGCACATATGAATGTCCATCTGAGTGTGCATACTGTGTGTGTGCAGGGGATGTGTCAGTGTGGAGCTACCAGGCAGGGCTGAAGTTCCTCTCTGCACCACAACCCTAAACCCCTTCACCTAAGGGATGCTCAAGTCTGTTGAGAGCCTAATGGAGGCTCTGATACCCTACCACACCAGGTGTCCTTGTAGCTATGGAAAGAAGGCCTGATGGGATGGCTACACACAAATGCAGCCTGAGCTAAGGCCCAAGATTGTCTCAGGTTGGAGGCCATCCTGGGGCAGTTAGAAGCTTCATGACCATCCATTTGTCCTTGCCTTTATCAGATGGAGCTTACAGGAGTGGCCCATGCTCTTGGGCACACCATGGGCAGAGAGGCAGCACTGCTGGGCCATGTTGTGAATAGCCATTTGCATGTAGCTGAGCAGCTAATTCTTCAGGGGCATGAAAAGCAGTGACTCTGGCTATGTACACCCCACCTCCTTGTTCCTGCCCTTTGTTCACTCAGGCCAGAGAAATGCCCTAGAGCCAAGAGCCTCCATCTCATCCTGGTCTATATGCCCCTCCCAGGGGCTTGAATGAGTTCCACCCCAGGTCAGGGCCCAAGTGTTCTCCCCTGCAAAGAGGGAAGCACCCTAACTCCTTTCTGAAGGCCTCCTGGATAGAGGCTCTGGTGTCCACACCTGAGTGGGAGTGAGGGGCTGGGAAGGGGTAATGAGGAACCCCATGGGCCTTAGTCAAGTAAGTCCTGGAGCTTTGGACTTCAGGCCCCCAGGGTCCTGGTCTGCTGTGGCAGCCTTGTCTCTGAGCTCAGAGAGGAAGACCTGGAAGGAGATCTATAAACTGGTAAATCCAGCTCCCTCTCTCAGCTGACAGCCCCCAGCCCTCAGTCCACTCCACAAGGACTGAGAACATCCTACATTTACCCCCATGACCTCATCCTGCCCAGGGAGAGTGTGTCCAGTATAGCCCTATGACCCACCTTGGTCCCAAGTGTCTTCCTAGCAGTCCCTGAGGCCAGGAGAACATTGATTGTTCACTCCAGTGAGAAACTGGGGTCCCAGGGGTAACTAGACCACATTCCCAAGGCCAGGAAGGGGCAGTCCAAGAGCTTAAGTCTGCAAATCCTGGGCTCTGGTCATGAACTTTTGTTGTGACTAATTCCTTTTGATTTTCAATTTTCTCATCTATAATATAGGTGTGGGTAAAATTAAGCAAAATTTAGATGTGCCTACTTCTGACCAGGCACTGTGAATGGTCAGAGACACACCAGGATTACCAAAGATATTGCATAATAACCATTCACTTAAATGCTATAATAAAATAATAACCATTCACTTAAATGCTGTAATAAAATGCTATATATTTTATTATTAACCACAAACATTATACTATAAGGACTGAGTGCTCAGCACAATCCCGGGCCCTGGGATTGATCCCTCACTCTCTGGGCCTCAGTTTTCCCATCTGTAAAGTAACATCTGCTCATCTTAGAGAAGGACCTCGACTGCAAAGAGTCACCAAGGAAAGGTAATGCGTCTGTGTGTCTGTATGTGTATCTGTGTATGTCTGAGTGTCTGTGTATGTGCCTTTCTGTGTAACTGTGTGTCTCCCTGTGTCTGTGGGTCTGTGGGTCTGTGTGTCTGTGAGTCTGTGTGTGTGTCTGTGTGCATGTAACCATTTGTGTCTGTGAGTGTCTGTGTATTATTTGTGTGTGTCTCTGCATATGTCTCTGTGTGTGTCTCTGTATTACTGTGTCCTTGTGTCTGTCTGTGCTGAGGGTGATGATGGTCAAGGAGGCGACAGCCCCGCAGGCCCCAGAACCCACCCCAGGCCCACAGACTGGACTCATAGTTGCCAGGGAATGTGTGTGTGCACAGATGTTAAAGCTGGTGTCTTTCTAGTAGATGATACCTTGTTCCAACTGCCGAGGCTGCTCCTGCTTGCAGTGACCCTTCTGCAGCTGATGTATTGGGGTCTTGAGGCTGTGGGAAGAAGGGGTCATCTCAGTGCAGCAAACACTGCAGGCACCTTGCAGTGGGCCTGGTTCTCAGTGCTCAGTGCTTGGATGGTCTATTCTATGCAATCATGGGGATTGGAGGTAGTAAGTTCTGGGCAGGCAGGGAAGCTGGAGGCTCCAGGATACGCAGGAGAGGGAGTGTCCGGTCCACTGAGATTTGAATCCTTACCCAGCCTCAAAGTGCCAGCGCCTCCCGGTAACTAGAGCTGATGATCTGTGCCCTTCCTCTTCTGGGGCTGCTGGGGGGACCCCAAGAGCAAGTCTGTGAAGGGCATTATTGGACCTATTCCTGCCCATACCAAAAGCTCTGTTGGATGCAAATTTGAAAGACGAAGAGCACACACAAGGGGCTTCACTTCCCCAGTCTTCCTTCCTTCACCTTGAAAATAGGAGGATCAGCACAGCTGAGCCTCGCCCCCACTTTTCCAAGTCCCGAAAATAACAGCCCGTACCCTGAGGTGCTAGAGTGAAATTTAAATGAGATAAAGCATGTAAAGTGCTGTCACAGTGCCTGGCACATCAGCAGACCGGTCCTCCACAGAACAGGGACAAAGTGGTGTAAGTTTGCAGTTCTGCCACTAGGAGGCAGATGCTCTCTTCAAAAGTCAGGCAAGGGGCCCTTAGCCATGAACCAACCGACCTGCCAGGTCCCAGGGGCAGCACCTATTCGTGACGCCATGCCTTACCAGGGCAGAGTCCTCCACCTGAAATGCCCACCCCTCCTGCCAAAAGTTATGTTTATTATGAAATAACCATAAGGAGTGGGTGGGGAATGGCATCCTCAGGCACTGCTTTGAGACAGTTTGTGCTTGAGGTTTCACAAGAACCCTAGCAGCTAGGGGGTGTTGCTTGTGTTTGACAGATAAAGAAACTGAGGCTCAGAGAGGGTATAAACCAGTTACACAGTTAGTCAGTGGCTGGGCTGGGATTTGAACCCCAGTCTGTCTGAATCCAGAACTCATGGCTTTTCTACTGTGCAGACACCGTGTAAGCACAAGCTGAGTCTTGGGAGAAACTCTGAGTCAGCTAGCAGAAGGGGAGAGAAAGTGGATGCAGAAGGGGGCTCTGAAGCAGCAGCTCCACCTGGAGCTTCACAACACACCATGCTCTAGGCCTTCCTGGGGGTGCAGAAGACAGGGCCCTTCTGCTCCCCTGTGCCAGCTATTACTGGCTATACCCTGAGGCCCTCCTCCACAGGCTCCAGGCTCTGTGGGCTGTTTGGCTCATCTGGGAGAAGGCCTCCAGGTGCATAGATGTCCTGGCTGGCTGTGAAGAGCTTCCTGTAGTACTCCTTCATGGCCTCCACTGGGGCTACCTCTAGTTCTTGTTGTCCCCCTGTACCCTGTGGGGACAGTGCTATGGTGGGCTGGGTGGGCAGCTTCTTATGGTGGCCAATGCTAGCAAGATGGATGATACCACTGTTGTCATCCATTTCAGCATTGAGGGGTGCCAGGCAACCCAAGCCAGGCTTCCTCTGAGACAGGAGGGCTGGGCCCATAGCTCCCAGGGCCCCGGTATCCACCTCCTGCCTCCTCAGTGTTCCAAAGGTCATCTAGTGGCTGAGGACAGGGACTCTGGGTGGAAACCCTTGAGTGAGACAGGAGACTAACCCTGGGGAGAAACAGCTGACTGGAGGGACTTGAGAAGAGGATAGGGATTGTTCCTGTCCTGAGTGAACAGGGTTGAATTGGGAAGGCCCCAGACTAGGAGGCTACCTAGAGCAGCACAGGGTACCAGGTCTGCTTCAAGTTCCACTTGGGACCTGACCCCATTTGGCTCAGTGCTCAAGGCCCTTCTGTGTCACCCTATCTCCCAGTCACATCTCTTAGCAACCCCTGAAGCTCACCACTCAAGCCCACCCTGCAGGGCAGGGCTCCAGCCCATGTTTGTGCCTTGTCTCTGCCTGTACTTCTGCTCTCCTTTGCTGAGCTCACTTGAGAACTATGAGATGCCACCTCCTCCATGAAGCCTTCCCTGACCTCCAGGGCAGAAATGTCAGGGCTGTAGTAGTTCCTCATCAGTGCCTTCATTATAGCACTTAGCACAGAGTCTGTGAAGTCAGACAGACTGGAGTCTAAGCCCCGCCCTCACCTTTTCCTGGCTGGACAATCTTGGGTAAATTTTTTATAACTCTGACCCTGGGTAACAGCACTCCAAATCTCATAGGAGCGGTAAAAGATTTACTAGAGAGCTTAACACAGAGTAAATAATAAATAAATTGATTTTTCATTGTTGATGATATTGAAATAATAAAAGTGATAATAAATATGTGTGTTTGTCATCCCATCCCATTTCCAATGAGTTTCCAGTACTTACACATATGACAGTGGATTCTGGTATAAATTATGGTAAAATAAAACACCACACAAAAACCCACTGCAGATGTCCATGTACTCTTTGTTAATAATAGCAAAACAAAAACACAAAACCAAAGACAGACAAAATAATAATAACAATGGCCAACATTTACTGGGTGTTAGGTGAATGGCAGGCCCTGTGCTACATGTTTATAAAAGATGGGTTCCTCTGGCCCACATAACTATTGCTGTTCCCATTGCACAGATAAGAAAATCAAGACCTTGAGAATTTTTTTTTTTTTTGAGACAGAGCCTCAAGCTGTCACCCTGGGTAGAGTGTCGTGGCATCACAGCTCACAGCAACCTCCAATTCCTGGGTTCAAACGAGGTTCCTGCCTCTGCCTCCCAAGTAGCTGGGACTGCAGGCGCCCGCCACAACGCCCGGCCATTTTTTTTTTTGGTTGCAGCCGTCATTGTTGTTTGGCAGGCCCGGGCTGGATTCGAACCCACCAGCTCAGGTGTACGTGGCTGGCGCCCTAGCCCACTGAGCCACAGGCGCTGAGCCAAGACCTTGAGAATTTGTCAGAGGCTATACCATTAGCAATAGTGAGACCAAGATTAGGGCCAGGCAGTCTGATTGGACCACCTGTGCCCTCTTCCTATTGGCCTTTGTGGTCCCATTCTGCAGATGAGCAGCTCAAGGTTCAGTGAGATCACATGCCATCTTTTAGTCCCATGGTGGCCGCAGGAGAAGACAGGCTTCCTGAGGAGGCTGCATGCATACCCTTTGGGATTTCTTCAAGGACTTTAATCAGATATTCTTCAAAAAGCTTGTCTTCTCAACCTTGCTCTTTAGCTTCCTCTGTCTGTAGAGCCAGACATGAGGTCAAGGCTTAGAGGATCTCCCGTCACACAGGAACCCAACGAGGGCCACTCTCTGTGGGCTCTCTGTGCAGACCTGTGCTGGACTGGCTACTTAAACCTTATCAGTCAGCCACCCATTTTATTGCTGAGCCATCTGAGCCACTGGTTAAATAAATGCCAATGGTCAGGTAGCAAAAAGGGGCCCCAGGGAGAATGAGCACTGGGTCTTTCTGGCTCCAGAGGTTATGGTACTTCTCCTGGAGGCTGAGCAGTGGTGGCTGAGTCCCTCATGGGAGACAGACCACCCCTTCTAGCTGGCTGCCCTGGCCAGGCGCTTCGCTTCTCTGTGTCTGGGTTGCCCTTCTGTAAGAGGGGAAGGAGAGACGCTCCCTCATAGGCTGGCTGGTGCCACGTGTAGATACACTGAGTGCTCTATCCTGACTTTCTGAGGGCTATAAGCTGCTGCCCAGCCACACGTAACCCCTAAGCAAGTCTCCAACAGATCACTCACTCTGGGTCCAGTCAAGGTCACCCAAGGGCAGAGGGAAGGGCGGGGCCTGGCCTGGCCAGTTAGTAGAGCCCATCCACTCCCTCTCTGACTACGCCACTGTGGCATGTGCTGGGGATCTCTGAGCCACTCTGCCTCCCTGGGCCCAGTCTCTCATCCATCTGGGCCTCGAGAAAAAAACCATCTTTCCTGTGGGGCCCTCTGAGCCACAGCAATGATAAACCTTACTGGGATCTGGAAGTCCTTTGAGAATCTATTCAAAGGGCACAGATATATCCTTTTGCATCTAATTCACGCTTTTGTGGGTAGCCTGAAATGTAGTGCCCCTAGGTGGGGCAAGGACTCAGTGTCCCCACTGAGAGCCAGGGGTAGACTGACTTTAGAGAGCTGTCAGGGCAGAAGGATGGCCACCCACAGCCTTTTTTCCTTCCTTGGAAGCTCAGCCTGCACAGGGCCTGTGCAGAGGGCAAAGATGGTAGCCATGCTCCTCATCTCCCTGCCACAACCGCCTGGCTCCCACCATCCGGATTTGCTTCTAGGTATCTCTCCCTCCTTGCCCACCCCCAAGCCTGGCCTCTTTGGGGCATTTTTTTTCTCAGTCCTAGACACTTATCCCAACATGTGTGGCTCTGGACTAGGACCAGAGCCAGGGCACAGTACAGCCTACAACAACTTGTACTTGGCCTGGAGCTGACAGAGTTCCCACATCAGCATCTAGAGGGCCCCTTCCTGTCTCCAGGGTTACTTACCTCAGCTTCCTGGGCTATGCCCACGGCTGTTGGCACCTCACTATCCCAGGTCAGGCTGGAGGTCAAAAGCCACGTGAACCAGCAGGAGGAAGATGGACTGACACAGGACAATCACCACAGTGGCTTTCTCTTCTGATCCTCCCAATGATATTCAGAAGCCTGGGCTGACATTCCCACCTCCCAGAAAAGGAAATGGGATCAGAGAGGGGCTGTGACCCGCTCAGGGTCACACAGCAGGACTGGATTTGGACATGGGGCTCATTAAATCCAAAGTCCATGGTCTTTGGGCTGCACCCTCAGTTTTGGAGGGGCTGAGGGTACCATTCTGTTGCCCTTGCTGTACATAGCTGGTATAATCTCATCAGCTTTAAGTCTTCCAACAAGTGCATCCAACAACATTCAGGATGGAGTCAAGGGGTCAGAGTTGGGGCTGGCTCAGAAAGCAGCATCCACAGGGAGGCACCTTCATCATCATCTCTCCCCACTGGCCCTCCCTCCATGTGTGCATTCATTTAACCAACATCACACGCTTTGAGCTGACAGAGAGCTGACAGAGCTAAAGACTGAGATGCTCTGAACAAACTCAAGGTCAAGCCAGAAAGATGGCCTGCAGGCAGAATGGGGACTGAAGATCCCATTCTTGGCAGGAGAGGGCACCCCCAGACAAAGGGAAAATTAAAAAGTAAGCTGAGGGAGTCAGGACAAGGAAAAGTCAGCTAGTTTACCTTTAAGCCAGCCATTGCTGAATTTTCTTTTTTTGTAAAGACAAAGTCTCATTTTATTGCCCTTGGTAGAGTGATATGGTGTCACAGCTCTCAGCAACCTCCAACTCCTGGACTTAGGCAATTCTCTTGCATCAGCCCCCTGAGTAGCTGCGACTATAGGTACCTGCCAAAACGCCCAGCTTTTTTTTTTAGAGACAGAGTCTCACTTTATTGCCCTTGGTAGAGTGCCATGATGTCACAGCTCACAGCAACCTCCAAATCCTGGGCTTAGATGGTTCTCTTGCCTCCTAAGTAGCTGGGACTACAGGCACCTGTCACAACGCCCAGTTATTTTTTTGTTGCAGTTTGGCCAGGGCCAGGTTTGAACCTGACACCCTTGGTATATGGGGCCAGCACCCTACTCACTGAACCACAGGTGCCACCCATCCATTGCTAAATTTTTTATCTGAACAAGTTTTGGCCTTTCCTGAAACTCTGGCCTACTGGGGATACAGGTTACACAAATACCCATGCTGAGTCTGTGAACACTCTGAGGAAAATAATGGCCATAGAAGAGAATGTGGGAAGTCCTAGAAAAAGGTAACATCTTCGAGGTTGTTCCCTGCCCATTCAACAGACAAAGCAGATACCCTTTGTGGAGATTTACATTTGACTGGGGCAAAGACCAAGGGAACAGCTCGAGCCCTGAGATATGGACAGGAGGGCTTACATCCCTATTGCAGAGGAAAATCCTCTGTGGTGGTGGTGATGAGAGGAAAATGCCTCTCTCCCACCAATTCATCAGAGGAGATTAAATCTGTGTGTGTGACTCCAGACAAGAGGCTTTACCACATAAGACTCAAGTTTCAGATTCCTCAAAACTGCTCAAATCCTTAAAGTTAATAATAATAGCAATAGAAGTTATAAAGGCTCACTCAGAGAAACTGCTGGTGTCTTTGTTCCCTCCTTCAGCTTACCGCCTGGGCAGATAGATGTCAATAAAAGCTCAGTGGAACAGAGACTCAGAGCCACTCGCCAGAGCCCACAAATGGGTGGTGGTCCCCATTGAAAATTCTATTCTGTGTCTCACGTCTCTTTCTTTATCGTCCTTCCTAACTTTGTATTTCTTCAGTCAGTTGCACCAGTTCCACAGGTCTTAGTGGACCCTGCCTCTGGGGTGGGACCCTGACAATGGCCTAGTTAACAGATAGCTTCAACACAGACTTGCAAATAGTTCACAGGTATGTAAGTATGATGGTCATTGGCCATCAGCTGGACCAGCCCCAGTGCATGAGGGCAGCAGGAAAAAAAGGGGTGGGGCTGCATGGTCAACCTCCTAGCCCACTTCTCAGGCATAAATATTTGGGCCCCTAGGAGGAGAAGGCTATGACACCACATACTGGTGGCTGTCTTCATGCTGTACCCACTGCAGGATCCACCCATGAGTGGAGAAACAGATTCTCCATGGTCCACAACCCTCCCATCCTCACCTCTCTGGGTCAGTTCTTGAGACAAAGAGGAAGAAATTCATTGGAAAGGGTCTATGGGAGATGTGGGCTGCTTTTGTCCTTTCTTTCAAGGTTGGTCATCTGTGATTCAAGGTGAGGGTTGTCCCTGATGTTCTCATTTTGTAGGCTGCCCATATCCCACATCCTGGGACTCTCCCTTCATCCCACATCACACTTACTTGATTTTGGTGGCTGTAGCTCAGGCATTTCCCCATCAAAACCTGAAGGCTCCGCCCTACTCATGGCTTAGCCCAGCCTGGCCCAGTACAGAACATGTAAGTTCAAGAACCCAGGTTTGGGCACTGCCTCTGCCTGTGACTTAGCCCTGAATCTACTGCTGTGTCTTCTGGACCTGTGTCAAAGGGGTGGGGTGAGGCCACTGGGCCTGGTGTCCACTCCTGACACCCCACACCAACATGGCCCTGCTGGCTAGCCCAGCCCACCCCCACCCCAAGGCTTCCACTAGGTTGGAGCCACAGCCCCCTCAGATGGCAGCCCAGGGACCACAGTTCAGGGTAGGCTCTGCTGGAAAGAAAGCTGGGGGTCAGCAGAGACCACAGTGAGGGTGAAGGTGGAGCTGGGAGCCTGGGACAGAAGCCAGGGTGGGGGTTGGGGATGTGGCTGGAGTCAGGACAGGGAAGGGGCTATGAAAGGGGCTGGAGAAAGGACCAGGTCTGGATCGGGGTCCAGAGGGCTGGGCTATCTGCCAGCTGGAACAGCCTCTCTCTCCCCATCTCCCACTTCTCATCCGTTCCCCTCTCTACCCCTCACTTGTGGCAATTGAATCCATCTCTGCCAGCCCAGGGGTCCCTGAGAAGGCGCCTCAGAGCTTCCTCTGTGTGGTCTGAGAGCCCATCACCCATTTGTTGAGCACAGCTGAGCACGGTCTGGCCTGGGGCTCAGACCAGGGAAGGAGAGGGATGCAGGGGAGAGGAGCACAGGGGCTGGGGCTGCCCAAACAAGGGTCAGATGCAGGCTGGGGCTGGGGGCTGGGGACAGTTCCCAGAATTGACCGTATCTGAGGTGGGTTCATGAAGATATGAGTGAGGAGTCAGGCGTGGTGGGGGGCACCTGGAGTGTTAGAACTTTGGGAGGCTGAGGCAGGGGGATTGCTTGAGCCCAAGAGCTGGAAGCTGTGGTCTGCTGTGATTGCACTGCTGCATTCTCGACTACGCAATATAATAAGGCCCTGTTTCCAAAAGAAGAAGAAGAATGAGTGGAGAGCAGATGGGACAGGCATTCTGACAGAAGGAACAGTAAGGACAAAGGCTCAGAGGCACAGACTAGTCTGCACAACCTGTGAGAACTTCAGGTAGAGCCTTCAAAGCAGAAGGTGAAGGTCAAGGTAATAGTGGTTCAGGCCATGCCTAGACAAACTGTTGGCAGGAGCAGCAACAGAGACTGACCAGGCTTCTCTGAGCAAAAAGGGAATCCATGGGAGCCACACAGTCAGAGGACACAGGCTCAGAAAGGACAGGCTCAGGGTAGCCCTGGAGATGCAGCCATGGGACCTCAGGGAGGCACACCCCAAGATGGACCCTCCCCAGCCTCTTTCAATGGTCTTCTTCATTCCCAAGTGTCGAGAGACGGTGTGCAGGCAGGTGGGCTGGGGTCATCGCCCACCCTAACTGGACTGACTATGACACTCTGAGAGCCTGCACTGGGGCTAGAGGTTCCCCCGAGGGTATACTAGGAGAGTAAGAAAAGCTGAGCAGCACAATCCGGGTAGCCAAGCTAAAGAGGTTGCACTTTATCCCAAAGGGTTTCAGCTGAAGGAGCAACCTGGTCAGATGAGTTTCTGACTTTTTCTCTCTGGCTCAAAGTGGAGGGGAGGCAGGCAGGGTGCCCTGTGGTTGGAGTGGCTCATTTTTGTGCAGCAGGTCTAAGCGTTGCCATGCAGGGTGCATTTAGTCTTCATCACACAGCCACGAGGTCAAGGCCATTATTTTCCAGATGGGAAAACTGACATTTGGAGAGCTTAAGTAGCTTGCCCAAGGTTTCACTGTTAGAAAAGAGCTAAGATGACCAAGTGTGGTGGCTCATGCCTGTAATCCCAGGACTCTGGTGAGGCAGGTGGATCACCTGAGCTCAGGAGTTCGAGACCAGTTTGAGCAAGAGCCAGACACCATTTCTACTGAAAATGGAAAACTAGCCAGGCCTTGTGATGGGTGCCTATAGTCCCAGCTACTTGGGAAGCTGAGACAAGAGGAGCATTTGAAACGAAGAGTTTCAGGTTGCTGTGAGCTATGGCACCACAGCAATCTATCCAGAGCAACAGAGTGAGACTCTGTTTCAAAAAAGAAAAGAAAAGAAAATAGCTGAGATGCTAATCCTGGGAGTCAAGATCCAGAACCATCCAGGAAGTTGGGTTGCAAGATTTGGAAGCTGATTGATTAGAGAGTGAGAGGGTGTAGCAGCCCATATAGCCTATGGCTAGGAGGAGTGAGAGTTATAAGAAATACCTGTATTGGCTTGGCGCCTGTGGCTCAACGGGCTAAGGCGCCAGCCATGTACACCTGAGCTGGGGGGTTCGAATCCAGTCTGGGCCTGCCAATAAACAATGATGGCTGCAACCAAAAAATGGCCGGGTGTTGTGGCAGGCGCCTGTAGTCCCAGCTACTTGGGAGGCAGAGGCAGAAGACTCGTTTGAGCCCAGGAATTGGAGGTTGCTGTGAGCTGTGATGCCATAGCTCTCTATCCAGGGTGACAGCTCGAGGCTCTGTCTCAAAAAAAAAAAAAAAGAAAGAAAGACCTGTATTGCTCAATAATGAAACACCTGGGTGGAAAGGGCGTGGAGAGGGATTTAGCGCTCCTAACAAGCATGAGAGCTGGCGAGATGAGAGCAGTGGTGAATTGGCCGTCTCTACACCTGTGGTGTTGAGAGGCGCGAGGTCAGCTTATATTAGGCTGG
>CAUYON010057369.1:0-17157 GCA_963573935.1 Arctocebus calabarensis
ACATTGATGTGGCCAAGGTCAACACCCTGATCAGGCCTGATGGTGAGAAGAAGGCATATGTTCGACTGGCTCCTGATTATGATGCTTTGGATGTTGCAAACAAAATTGGGATCATCTAAACCAAATCCACCTGGCCAATTCTAAATATATAACTTTTCACTGTAAAAAAAAAAAAAAAGAAATGGGGTCTCGCTCTTGCTCAGGCTGGTCTCAAACCCCTGTGAGCTCAGGCAATCCACCCACTTCAGCCTCCCAAAGTGCTAGGATTACAGGCGTGAACCATCGTGCCCCACCAACTATCAATTATTAACTGTATGTGCCCTCTAATTCAGTAATCCTAAAACTAGAAATTTACCTTATGGATATATTTGTGAAGATTATAAGAAATATGCACCAGACATATTCTGGGATGCCTGATTTGTGATAGGGGAGGCAGGTGGACTAAACCAAGTGAAGTATCCACTGGCAGAGGAATGGACAAAAAAAATCATGGGAAACCCACATGTCAGAACACTACCACATAATCATTTCTAAGAATTAATTACAACTCTACATATAGACAGAAAATATCTCCAAGATAACTGAGTATATTAAAAGGCTAAGTAATGAACAATGTATGTATAATATCCCCCTTAAGATAATTTCTTAAAAAGAAGAAAGTAAGTACTTGCACACATCACATAAAAACATTTTCTTCCAGGCGGTACCTAATGAGTAGGACGCCGGCCCCATATACCGAGTGGGGCAGGTTCAAACCCAGCCCCGGCCAAACTGCAACAAAAAAACAGCCGGGGGCGGCTCCTATGGCTCAGTGAGTAGGGCACCGGCCCCATATACCGAAGGTGGCGGGTTCAAGCCCGGCCTCGGCCGAACTGCAAAAAAAAAACAAGAAAAAAAAAAAATAGCTGGGCGCTGTGGCGGGCGCCTGTAGTCCCAGCTACTCGGGAGGCTGAGGCAAGAGAATCGCTTAAGTCCAAGAGCTGGAGGTTGCTGTGAGCAGTGTGACGCCACGGCACTCTACCCAGGGCGGTAAAGTGAGACTCTGTCTCTACAAAAAAAAAAAAAAAGAAAAGAAAAGAAAAAAACCTCAGGCTGGATGAGATGGCTCACGCCTGTAATCCTAGCACTTGCGAGCTGAGGCAGGTGAATTGCCTCAGTTCACAGGTTTGAGACCACCCTGAGAGAGAGGCCTAAAAATAGCCAGGCATTGTGACAGGCACCTGTAATCTCAGTTACTTGGGAGGCTGAGGCAAGAAAATTGCTTGAGCCCAAGAGTTTGAGGTTGCTGTGAGCTAAGACCCTGCAGCACTCTACCAAGGGTGGCAAAAGTGAGACTGTCTCAAAACACAAACAAAAAAAAAAAAGCAAAAAATCTCAGATGTTACTCTCTTACCTCCTTTGTTTCATAACTGAGACTCAGATTGAAAAATTTATTCAAGCCCATTCCCCTGCAAGTGGTAGAGCCTTCCTGGTTGCCTATTCAATTTTTCTCATCAGTAATTCTTCCTCAGGATTGTTTTACAATAATTTCATACTACCTCAACCAGAAATAGAACACAACTCTAGCCCTAGACAAGCGTTAAGTACATACACACGCACCCTCATACATGACTGTGTGTGCATAAGAAATACTTTCTGTGTGATACTAAATTTGTGTGGTTATTTCTAACTTTATTTTTTTCTAAAATGTACAAACAGGTCATACCTCATTACATATGATTTTGATCGTATGTTACCAAATGGCATCCAATTTCATGATACATCCCAGATACAATACATTCCACCAACTAGAAATCAAATGGTTAAAAAAGAGATTCTCTAAACTGCTATAGTTGGGGATACAGAAGTAGAGATACTAGGACTATTTAATAGTATTATTGAGGAAGCAGTTAATGGTAAGGGGATGTTGTGATATTGTGTGAGTGTGTATTTCTCTGTCTACACAAAGGAACCTGCTTTAAATTGTATCCCAGTCACTTCTTGACAAAACATTTGTAAAATCCTCCTGCCTTCACAGCAGTACTTTAGAATTGCCCGCCATCAAGAGAAAAAGACAAAACTACAGTACCGGCAGCCAGCATTTTACAGAGCATATTGTAGAGAAGCAAACATTTAACAACTTGAAATTATTCATACTTAACGAGTGAAGCTGGCATTTTACATGTATAAAGATTAAGGAAACAGTCTTTATGTAATAAAAACAGAACTATGTGGCTAAAGAAAAGGATCAGAACTCTGGACTATCCAAGGAAACCAGGAATCAAAACTGGACCAGAACAAAGGTTCTACTAGCTAGCAAAAATTTGTTCCTTGTCAAAGAACAAATAGAAATTGGTATCAGAAGCTTCCTCCTTCTTCAATAATCAGTCACAGTGTACATATATAGAGCATTATTATTGTACTTTCCAGATTGTATTGCCTATCTTATTTACTTAGCTGTCTTAAATGGAAAATGTGTCCAATTAGTATGTTCTGGAATTCTTAACTACCTCTAAAAAGTAGTTATGTTAACATTGATTTTTCTACTTAAATTAAAAGGTGACAGAAAAAAAGGACACTGAAAAAACAGAAATTTTCTACAAAGGAACAGATACGAAGATAAAATAGACTGATTTATAACATGTGCTACCAAGCAGTACTTACTAACATTTATTGGCCTCCTTTCTCTATTTAACAAATATAGGTTTCACGTAAGTATTTTACTGGTATCCTGAGGTAGAGTCATAACACCTTCCAAGTCATATCACAGTTATCTGTTACTCTTGTATTATGGGTATCAAAGAAATAAATCATGAGGAGTATGCAAACAACTAATCTTTTGTAAAAGTGTATTTTAGTTAGAATAGATCGGTTCACAAACGGTGGGATGATAACAGTCAGAGGTTTTAACTTGAGAGGTGTTACAAATCAAATTATTGGCCAGCTTTCAGAGACTGATTTTGCATTTTGTGCAGAACCCAGGATATTGCACCCTGGTTGACTGTGATGCAAGCATCCTAAAATACAGACCCAAGAGACTAAGCATACTATAAAAATTTTTTAATAAGCAATTATCAATAGATACTTAAAAACTGCTCAAAAGTCCTACATTGCATTAAACACTTTACATGTATGATTCCACTTAATCAGATAACTTTATAGAGCAGGCAGTAATATCACCATCTCTCAGAGGGGGAAACTAAAGCTTTTAGAGGTGAGGAAGATTGCCCAAGTCATATAGTTATTGAGAGCTATTAAATGACAAGTAGAATGGAAACTCAAGCTCACTTTAGCCCCCACATTATAAAAAACATGCCTTTTGGTAGAGATACATGCAGGTAGAATTTGCTTACTCTGCTATATTCTTTTGACCTTAAAAACAGGCATTTTACTATACCACTACCAGAAATTTTTATAAATTCTATAGAATTTATATTCTATATTTAATAGCAATTGGTACTAGAACCTATTTAAGACAGACATTTCTCTTGGCTTCTCTTTTTTCCTCTGCCTTCCAATTTATTCTAGTATATGGATAATTCACAGATTAATAACCCTATAATTCAACATTTAATCATTTCATTGAAATCACTCCCTTATAATTTCTTCAAGCTCAATTTTGTTATCACATTTAACTTGCCCACCATTATGAGACGAAACCCACCAACCGTTTCGTCTCATAATCTCTTATTGCGTCACCAAAATAATTTTAGACTTTAACAAAATTAAAACTTAATTTAGGTACTTACAAAGAAGAGAAAATTATTTTTGCTAATGGCATTTCTTTAAATTCTCTCAATCAAGTAGGGTATACTTTGAAGAAGAAAAAAAGAAACAATCTAACTCACCTGTAACATACCAACAATTTCTACCTTATTAAAAAAGATAAAGGAGTGAAGTGTTGATAACATGTTTTCTTCAAAAACCGAAGGGGTAGGTAGAACCATATCTTGTATATACTGAACTCTGTATGTCTGATGAATTTTTTGTTTCAGCTCAGGATCTGATATGGGAATCACTTCTTTAAATTTGGCTGTTTTCGTTAGAAATTCCCTGTGTTTTCGTGGCTGAGATAAAGCAGGATCGTATTCTAAACACCCAATGACGTCCATTATACATTCCTCAGAGAACATAACTTCAAAGAGAGCAGTTCGATTCAAGAGGAAGATGCCTTTGATAATTTCATACAAGTGGTGCAGTCCTTCAATATTTTCCAAATCCTCACAAACATGAAAAAGCTCTAAGAGCTTTTTAATATAACCCTCATTTTCCAGTGCCAGTGCAAGTTTTTCACGACGAAGGGGGGATGGTAAAGATGATGCCACAAGTTCTGCAATTTCCTCCAGACGACTTAATTCACAAGATGGCAATTCTAAACCTGGCGATGACATATCATCAAAACGTTCCTCTTCAGATTCATCCACAAGGTCCTGAGTGATGTCCACTGAAGGGTCTTTGCCTTGAACCTATGGAAAAGAATTTATAATAGCTGACAAAATGTAAACCAGCAATCCTACCTGATATTCTAGGATGAATACAAGAAAAGACGTTATGAGAAACTACAATAATTTCCAAGTTGAAGAATTTTCAAACTTGACAAAAACTGCCTACTTTTTAAAGTTACATTTCTCCAAATAACATGCTCCCAATGTTGAGGTAGTTCAAAGATGGAATAAGCTTCCTCATAATATGAGGTTTTCTAGCAAAAGCAATTTTCTAGGACAGGCAAAACTGACACTGATGAAACAGTCCCTTGCAGAACTGTAACAGAGAAGCCTGATGCTAAAACATCATTCACATCTCTCCTTGGCAGTCTTTTCCAATAGTCCAGGGCAGGATAAGCTTCAGAAACATTCTTAGGACTATGCTGCAGTATAGCCACCACCAAGCTCTTTAGTACTAACTTTAAGTTCAAATAAATATCAAATATACTAATGCTGTGGTCATAGAAAAGGTGTATTATTGTAAACAACAATAAAGGTATTTAATGGCTTGGCGCCTATGGCTCAAGTGGCTAAGGTGCCAGCCATAATACACCTAAGCTGGTAGGTTTGAATCCAGTCTGGGCCCGCCAGACAAAGCAACGACAGCTACAACCAAAAAATGGTCGGGCGTTGTGGCGGGCGCCTGTAGTTCCAGCTACTTGGGAGGCAGAGGCAGGAGACTCACTTGAGCCCAGGAATTGGAGGTTGCTGTGAGCTGTGATGCCACAGCACTCTACCCAGGGTGATAGCTTGAGGCTCTGTCTCAAGGGGAAAAAAAAAAAACAAACAAACTGTTTAATGTAAACTGATTCTAGAGACCAATGGCCCAAGAGCATGAACACACCAGCTTTAGGTCAAAGCAGTGGCAGGCCAAAAACATGATTTAGAAAAACAAAGTAGAAAACAAGTGCACTTATGTAAAAATGAAACCATATATACAGTGCAACCTATATGTAGTAGGGCTATTCCCCCCAGGAGTATCTTCTCAAAGTTAAGAGAACCAAAGTTAGAAAATCTTTCCTTTCTATAGTCAAGTTTTCATGATCTCCCATAAGTCCTAAAATCTGTCACTAAGCCCAACTCTATGTCACTGTAGGAGCTCTAATTATAAAAAGGTAACTTCTTATTAAATATATTTTAAAGTAAATACATTTTATAAAAAGATCAAGACAGATTTTGAAATGAAACAATTTTTGCTACCTTGGCCCTAGAATTTGGGACAGTGACCACTAAAGCAGTCCTACAGGCCAAGTAGACTGGTAAAGGTATGGAAAAATTAGGCGGTATACAAATAGTCAAGAAACTAAAAACTGCTAACTGTGGCTCATGCCTATAATCCTAGCACCTCTGGGAGGCCAAGCTGGGTAGATTGCCTGAGTTTGTAAATTCCACACCAGCCTGAGCAAGAGAGAGACCTCGGCTCTAAAAATAGCCGGGTGTTGTGGCTGGCACCCGTCCCAGCTACCTGGGAGGCTGAGACAAGAGAATCACTTGAGCCTAACAGTTTGAGGTTGCTGTGAGCTGTGATGTCAGAGCACTCTATGGAGGGCAACAAGTGAGACTCTGTCTCAAACAAAACAAAACAAAAAAACTGCTAATGACGAAAGCACTTTATAGATACTGTGGATGGATACTAAAAGGAAAGATGGCCTGAAATATCTGTCTTGAAATATGCTGCAAGTTAATACGGTCTTGACTTCAACTCAGTGGTCAGCACCATTAACAGGAGGCAAGGCCCATTCACAGCTTGTACCTGGCATGGTCTCAAGTTGCTTCTAGATTTGTTAATTATACAAGTCCTCCTTATAGCTTTAAGTTCTTATATGTAAGCTATGACTTTACCCTCCCTTTAAATGGTAGATTTTGATTTGTAAATCGAAAGAAAGGTCTGAGAGCACCTTTTTTTGAGACAGAGTCTCACTATTGCTCTCAGTAGAGTGCTCTGGCATCACAGCAACCTCAAACTCTTAGGGTTAAGCGATTCTCTTGCTCAGCCTCCCAAGCAGCTGGGGTTACAGGCACCTGCCACAACGCCCAGCTATTTTTGTTGTTGTGGTTGTTGCAGTTATTGTTTAGCTGGCCTGGGCTGGGTTCGAACCCGCCGCCTTCAGTGCATGTGGTCAGCGCCGTAACCACTGTCTATGGACACTGAGCCCCAAGAGCCTTTATTATAACAAGAATGACATCTTCTTGAATTCAAACACAATATTATCAAGGAGGGTACTAGAAAAACAAGGGAGACCTTTAGCTGTTAGATCAAAATAGGATTCAAGAAACAGAGACATATGTATAAGATCTCAGAGAGCAAAATGTATTAACTTCCCTAGAATAGAACTGAGAAACAGAGAACCACAAAAAGAGTAATTGAGAAATGACACCTCAAATATAAATCATACAAAAGTTGAAGGGGAATACCAGGAAAGGAAAGAACAACATAAAATCACCATGTAAAAGCATACAAATACCATTACCCTTGCCTCACGTGAAAATGATTGACAATTTTACAGCACTAAAGACCAAGGAAAGATAAAGATCAGACAATAAATATTAAAGGAGAGATAGGTACGACACAGACTGAGTCTAGGTTAGGGTTAAATATTGCTCTGAGAAGACTGTATCAGAAAGATGAAGGAGAACAAGATTTATTTGAGTAACATATGCTTTTAGCAGTGCTGAATATATTAATGTTTTATCTCTGTGGGAGAACTCTACATGACAAAATCTAGAAAAATATACCCCCTTTCCTTCCCAAAAATCATAGGACAGAAAGCAAAGAAAAAGTAAAAAGAAAGATGGCACTGAGAAATAAACGTTAAGTCTTTCATGTTTTAAGAGAAGGAAAAGGATAGCTTAACAGGCAGGTTAATTTATGAAAAACACAGTTTAGTAGACTACAGGCAGAAATAAATTCTGTAAGTTAAGGAAAAACTGCTGCCTCAAAAACACTGTAGCTTCTCTTAAGATTACAGCTAGGCCAGGCATGAGCAGTTCACACCTATAAGCCCAGCACTATGGGAGGCCAAGGCAGGGGGATAACTTGAACTCAGGAGTCTGAGACCAGCATGAGCCAGAGAGAACCCTTGTCTCTAAAAATAGCCAGATATTGTATTGGGTGCCTGTAGTCCCACCTACTTGGGAGGCTGAGGCAAGAGAATCACTTAAGCCTAAGTTTGAGGTTGCTGTGAGCTATGATGTTACAGCACTCTATCAACGGTGACAAACTGATACTCTGTCTCAAAAAAATAAGCTGCAGTTCTCAAACTATCATGCATCATCAAAAGCAGAGGCTGACATACTAAAGCCAAATTTGTACCCCCAACTGTCTTTGTTAGTAAGTTTTACTAGAAGACAGTCACACCCATTCATGCATGTACTATGTATGGCTACTTTCAAACCACAACAGCAGAGGTGCATAGCTCTGAGACTATATAGCTCACAAATCCTTAAATGCTAACTATCTTGACCTTCGCACAGAAAGTTTGACCTAGAAAGCTCATGAAAACATAATTACTAGACCCTACTAAGAATTTCTGATCCTGGCTCAGCACCTGTAGCTCAGTGGCTAGGGTGTCAGTCACATACACCAGAGCTGACGGGTTCAAACCCAGCCTGGGCTTGCCAAACAACAATGACAACTACAACCCCCCAAATAGTTGGGTGTTATGGCGGACGCCTGTAGTCCCAGCTGCTTGGGACGCTGAGGCAAGAGAATCAATCACATAAGCCCAAGAGTTTGAGGGTGCTGTGAGCTGTGATGCCATACTACTCTACCAAGGGTGACTCTTGTCTCAAAAAGAAAAAAAGAATTTCTGATCCAATAAATCTGGGGTATGGAGTGGGGGGGGGGTCTCAGAATTTGCATATCTGTCAGTTCACAGGTCATGCTCATACTGTTGGTTTAATAACAAACTAAGAAACGTGGGCTCAGCACCTGTAGCTCAGTGGCTAGGGTGCAAGCCACATACACTGGAGCAGGTGGGTTTGAACCTGGCCCAGGCCTGCCAAACAACAATGACATCTATAACCAAAAAATAGCCAGGTGTTGTGGCAGGCTATTTAGGCTAAGTAGTCCCAGATACTTAAGAGGCTGCGGCTGAGGACTTAAGGATCGCTTAAGTCCAAGAATTTGAGGTTGCTTTGAGCTGTGACACCATGGCACTCTACCGAGGGCAACATAATGAGACTCTGTCTCAAAAAAAAAAAGGCAAAAAAATGAAGAGTATTCTTTAGCTAAAATAAATATGGACATGCAGGAAACTTCCCTAGAAAAGTTGGCCTAAATTGAGTATATAACAAAAGCCAATGGCTTTAGCCACTAGCAGCGATAAAAAAATGCACATTTAGGGTAGCACCTATGGCTCAGTGTATAGGGTGCCAGCCCCATATACATATACCAAGGGTGGTGGGTTCAAACCTGGTCCCAGCCAGCTAAAAAACAGCAGTGTTAACTGCAACAAAAAATAGTCGGACGTTGTAGTGGGCACTTGTAGTCCCAGTTACTTGGGAGACTGAGGCAAGAGAATCCCTTAAGCCCAGAAGTTAAGAGGTTGCTGTGAGCTCTGACACCACAGCACTCTACTGAGGGTGATGAAATGAGACTCTTGTCTCAAAAACAACAAAAAACAAAAGCACATTTAGGCTGAGCACAGTGGCTCATGGCTGTAATCCTAGCACTCTGGGAGGTCAAGGAGGGTGGACTGGCTGAGCTCACAGGTTCAAGACCAGCCTGAGCCAGAGCAAGACTGCATCTCCACAAAAATAGCTGGGCATTGTGGTGGGTGCCTGTAGTCCCAGCTACTCGGGAGGCTGAGGCAAGAGGATCACTTAAGCCCAAGAGTTTGAGGAAGCTGTGACCTGTGATGCCACTGCATTCTATTGAGGGTGACAAGGTAAGACTCTGTCTCATATGGAAAAAAAAATGCACATTTAGAAAGACTGTGGAGAGTATGTCGCTAGAATAAGGTACTAGAGTCAGTACAGAAGCTTCAGAATATATAAAAAAAAATTCAAGTTTATAGGTGAGGTGGGGTAGTCAAGAGCCTATTGCTCAAGTCTGGTGTGAGGGTAGGTTTCATTTCAAGAGCCACAAGAAGACCCTTTTGAACAAAGTAATATTAACTTGGGAAGAACAGTAGAGATGAAACCAATAGACTAGGCAAAAACTAATGGTGGCTTAGGAAACTATAATAAGGGTGAAAATGAAGATAAGTGAATGGATCTAAGTTTTATTATGGAGGGAATGAATGAATATAAGAGATGAGGAAAGGATAAATATGATTCAACATTCTAGGAGATGAGGGAGGTTAGAGAATGAATACATCCAGGTGACATGATTATACTGAGTTTTAAACTATTAAGTTTGAAATGCTAGCAGACAAAGAGGAATTCTCAAGAAGACAGTTGTTCTTAGAAAAGGTAGCATAAGGAAAAAAATGGAAAAATAAATGTAGAAACAAAGGAGAACATTGAAAAAGAATGTTGGATATAGAATACTGAGTGTTCAGCAAAGGTCTGGGCTAGATAATATGGTGACAATAAATTAGATTCCTTTAAATCAAGCTTTTCAAAGATACAGCTTTTCATAGATTTTTAAAATCTATATGAAATTTATTTAAATTATTGAGCATTAGCTGAAAAATCACAGCAAAATTCACGATACTTAAAGAGAACATGTTGATTTTCTACATTTAAAATTACCTGACATATTTTCTCCCAAATTTCATCACATCCAGCTTTTTCTTGAAAGCTAAGGGCCAAGTCATAATTTTCTGCTTCAGACCACACAATCAGAGTGTCCTTTGGAAACAAAAAAGGAGTCTGAATGATTGACATACATCATCACAAATTGCTTCAAAGTATAAATCAAATGAACAAAACAACAGAAACGAGAACAATCATTTTTTTTCATTTTTATTTTTTTGCATTATGTACTGACCAGCAGCCCCCCCTTTAAAGCAATGCCTTTTTATACTATACTTTGCCCAATCTACAAAAAGAAAACAATGTTTTCCTTAAAGTTAAGTTTAACCAATATAGTTTTAAAGCATTACAAAGTGAGTACACAATTCTTACCTACTAAAAGTAGCAAATGAAACATTTATCCTCTCATTAAAATAGTGAAAGAGGAAGTCTATTAGTAACTAGGGCATGTTTGATGGATAGGATTAATTTAACTCTCTCTTCCTTTTATTGTCAGCATGTGTTCTTTTCCTGGGGCTTCTGAGGTCCATGAAGCTCTTGAAATTATTAGATAAATTTACAGTATATTGGATAAACTTGTCTAGACCGAGGATTTTGTTTTTAACTTTCACTGACATACTATGGTTGAAGCAGCAGCAAATTCCTAACACCTACCTTTCACTTCTATTCAGGCAGAACTTTCTTTTTCAAATGATAATAGATTTAATAAACAGTTCAATAGTTTTAATTAAGATGTAATTTTAGCATGACATTACATACAACACTGAGACTACCAGATACATGGTATAGTAAAAATATTTATAGCAGTGATTCTCAACCTGTAGGTTACAACCCCTTTGGGGAGTTGAATGACCCTTTCACAGGGGTCACCTAAGACCATCCTGCATATCAGATGTTTACATTATGATTCATAACAATAGCAAAATTATAGTTATGAAGTAGTAACGAAAATAATTTTATGGTTGGGGGTCACCACAACATGAAGAACTGTATTAAAGTGTCACGGCATTAGGAAGGTTGATAACACTGACTTAAGCCCAAGAGTTTACTGACAAGGGTCTATGATCACTTCATACGACAAATGTTGAATGGTATCAGGGAGTTTTTTTGCAGTCTTTGGTCGGGGCTTTGTTTGAAACCCGCCACCTCCAACATATGGATGGGGCTGGGGCCCTACTCTCCTTTGAGCCACAGGCGCCACCCATTAGGGAAAGTTTTTAACAGCTATCTTCAAAATCTGAAGGGCTGCCAGTAATTTTTTCAAGCTGGACCAAAGGGAAGACATTAGGAGAATAATTTGGCTATAGTGCGCTGTGACTGTGCCTATAAATAGCCACGGCACTCTAGCCAGGGCAACATAGCAAGACTCTTCCTTTTTTTTTTTTTTTTTTTTTTTTTGCAGTTTTTGGCCGGGGCTGGCTTTGAACCCGCCACCTCTGGCATATGGGGCTGGCACCCTACTACTTTGAGCTACAGGTGCCGCCCAAGACTCTTCCTCTTAAAAGAAATTAAAATTAAAAAAATTTAGGCCAGGCACAGTGGTTCATGCCTATAATCCCAGCACTCTGGGAGGCCAAGACAGGAGGATCCTTTGAGCTCAGGAGTTCAAGATCAGTTTGAGCAAGAGTGAGAACTCATCTCTGCTAAAAATAGAAAAAACTAGGGCGGTACATGTGGCTCAGTGGGTAGGGCCCCAGCAAAACTGCAACAAAAACATAGCTGGGCATTGTAGCAGGTGCTTGTAGTCATAGCTACTGGGAGGCTGAGGCGATTCTTAGGTCCTAGGCCAGCACCCTATCCACTGAGGAATTGGAAGTTGCTGTAAGCTATGTGATGCCATGGCACTCTACCGAGGGCGATAAAGTAAGACTCTACAAAAAAAAAAAAAAAAAGAAGAAGAAAGAAAGAAAGAAAGAACTAGCCAGGAGTTATACAGAGAGCCTATAGTCCCAGCTACCTGGGGAGGCTGAGGCCAGAGGATCTTTCCCAAGAGTTTGAGGTTGCTACTGTGAGCTATGACGATGGCATGGCACTCCAAGGCAACAGAGTGAGGCGTCAGTTTCATCACTTTTACAAAGGGAATGATACGTACAGTTATGAAAATTAATAATCCAAGTACCATTTGTTGGTGATAGGACTAAGGTTAAAGGAAAGTAATCATCTCAGGAGACAGGGGAACAATTTGCTCAAATTAAATGGCTCCTAAAATTCTGATATTTACAAATATCAGAGAAATAAGGACCATGAGAATAAGTCTAAAGCCTATCTTACATTAGTAATAAATTTAACACAATTATAAGCAATTGCTCAGCTACAATGTATATCCAGATTGTTTGGGTGCTGATGCTTAAATCAGGATGAAGCCAGATATATAATCTTTATTACCCATTTGACAAATTTAGCAAGTTTGAAAAATCTTAGAAACAGCTTGTCTCCCTTTAAGGGTCCAATGTTCTTTTCTTTCTTTCTTTTTCTTTGAGATAGAGTCTCACTTTGTTGCCCTGGGTATAATGCTGTGGCATCATAGCTCACAGCAACCTTAAACTCTAGGGCTCAAGACATTCTCTTGCCTCAGTCTCTCAAGCAGCGAGGACTACAGGCGCCCACTACAACACCCAGATATATATATATTTTTTTTTTTTTTTTGAGAAAGTTTCACTATGTCACTCTTGGTAGAGTGCGGTGGCATCACAGCTCACAGCAACCTCACCTTCCCAAGTAGCTGCAACTACACCCAGCTATTTTGTTGTTATTATTGTTGTCTTTGTTATTTGACAGGCCTGGACTGGGTTTGAACCCGCCAGTCGCAGTGTATGTGGCTGACATTGAGCCCGCCCAGCTATTTTTCGAGATGGGGTCTCACTGTTGCTCAGGCTGGTCTGGAACCTGTGAGCTCAGGAAATCCACCTGCCTCCCTGAGTGCTAGATTATAAGCATGAGCCACCATGCCGAGCATGAAGAGCCTGATTTTCACCAAATCATCTTGTTTAATCAACCAGCAACCTATAGGTGGAAACAGGAATTTTTTCATTCACACTCAAAATAGGCTCTACCTTTCTTTTTTCTTAGGATGTGCTTTCATTCTTCAGTTGACAAGAAATGTCAACATGAATGTAATGTAGTTAAGTATGGAAGATCAAGGCCAAATATTCTAGTCTCCAGCTATTTAGTCAAACCTGAAAGTTTTTTTTGTTGTTGTTTTTTGTTTTTTATTGTTTTTGACAGGGGCTAGGTTTGAACCCGCCACCTCCGGCATATGGGGCCAACACCCTTCCTTTCAGCCACAGGTGCTGCCCAAACCTGAAAGTTTTTTTAAGAAACACCAAGTGCTTAACAGATAATTATCAAGAAAAAGATTTTAAGATAAGGTCTGTCACTCTAGACTGGAGGGCAGTGGTGACATTATAGCTCACTGCAGCCTTGAACTTATGGGCTCAAAGCATCCTTCCTGCCTTCAATCCCCCAAAAGCATGTGCACTATACCCGGCTTTTTTTTTTTTTTTTTTTTTTTTTAGAGACAGAGTCTCACTTTATCGCTCTTGGTAGAGTGCTATTGTGTCACAACCCACAGCAATATCCAACTTCTGGGCTTAGGCGATTCTCTTGCCTCAGTTTCCAGAGTAGCTGGGACCACAGGTGGCTGCCCCAATGCCTGGCTATTTTTTTTTTTGTTGCGGTTTGACCAGGGCTGGGTTTGAACCCACCACTCTTGGTATAGGGGCCAGAAATCTACCCCACTGAGCCAGAGGCGCTGCCCATTGTATCTGCATTTTCAAGGTAACAAGAGAACTGGTATTGATTTCATTGGCTGTGCAGAAAACTCAATATACCTTGTGTGTACTGAATAAATACCATCTGATGATAATGTGAATCAGCACTAATTATCATATCAATGGTAGCTTTTTTTCCTATAGTTTATAAGGAAACTTTAGGACTCAGTTGCTAGAATACCTGGAATACAAACTCAGGTTAACTTGAGGTAATCTTTTTTTAGAAAACGAAAATCACTGGCTCTGCACCTGTAGCTTAGTGGTTAGGGCGCCAGCCACATACACTGGGGCTGGCGGGTTTGAACCTGGCTCAGGCCTGCCAAACAACAATGACAACTGAAATAAAAAAAATAGCTGGGCAGTGTGGCGGGCACCTGTAGTCCCAGCTACTTGGGAAGCTAAGATAAGAGAATCATTTAAGCCCAAGACTTTGAGGTTGCTGTGAGGCCACAGCACTGTATGGAGGGCAGACATATTGAGACACTATCAAAAAAAAAAAAAAAAAAAAAAAAAGAAAAGAAATTACCGCATTAGGGCCCAGCTAGGTGGCTCACGCCTATAATCCTAGAACTCTGGGAGGCTGAGGTGGGTGGACTGCCTTGAACTGATACGTTTGAAACCAGCCTGAGCCAGAGAGAGACCTGGCCTCTAAAAACAGGCCGTGGCTTGGTACCCGTAGCTCAGTGGTTAGGGCGCCAGCTACTTACACTGGGTCTGGTGGGTTTGAACCCGACCTAGGCCTGCTAGACAATGACAACTACAATTTAAAAAGAAAAAACAAACAAACAAACAAAGGCTTGGCGCCCGTAGCTCAGTAGGTAGGGCACCAGCCACATATACCGAAGTTGGGGGGTTTGAGCCTGGCCCAGGCCTTCTAAACAACAATGACAACTGCAACCAAAAAAAAAATTGCTGGGCATTGTAGAGGACACCTGTAGTCCCAGCTACTTTGGAGACTGAGGCAAGAGAATTGCTTAGAGGCAAGAGTTTGAGGTTGCTGTGAGCTGTGATGCCACAGCACGCTACCGAGGGTGACATAATAAAACTTCCTCAAAAAAAAAAAAGCTAGGTGTTGTGGCGGGCACCTATGGTCCCAGCTACTCAGGAGGCCCAGGCAAAAGTATCACTTGAGCCCAAGAGTTTGAGATTGCTGTGAGCTTTTATACCACTACCAATGGTGACAAAGTGAGACTTTCTCAAAAATAGAGAATACTGCATTAAACACTATAAAAATTGGCAGAAATCCTATTTTAAAGTTAGAGGAGTAACCCGTTCTGATTTCTTCATTGTTAAGGAATCAGATGGCAATGTCCATTTAATCAAACAAAAGGATTATATCCAAGATAAAACACATCTTCACTATTTTACCTGTTGTTTCTGGTATGCAGTGTTAGGATTTATTTTGGACTCTAAAAGTAGAGAACCTAGGAAACAGAAAAAGAAGACAGTCCATTTATGTTACTGCAACTCAACAAAATTATATTCCCTTACATCATATGTATTTCCTTTTTAACATCTAATGCACATACAACTTCAGTTAAGGAAAAATTATTTTTAAAACAGGTTTAAGTACAATAACTTATAACCTAAGAAATACTATTTTATACATGCTTACTTTTAACAAAACAGACATGACAATCCAAAGAGGGAAGACTGGACAGTAATATAAATCTAACAATTTATGGACAGCACAAGGTAGTGAAACAGTACAGCGTAAAGCCAGATGATCTGATTTAAATCTTTGTGTGACTTAGAGAACAACATAAAGTATAAGCCACTATCCAAGTACATTCTCAAATTCTGCCTCACTTTCAGAATTCTTTTCTTTTTGAGACAGAGTCTCATTATGTCGCCCTTGATAGAGTGCCAGTGGCATCACAGCTCACAGCAACCTCTAACTTTTGGGTTTATGTGTATGTGACCGGCACCCTAACAACTGAGCATGGGCACCAAGCCATAATTCTATTTTTCTTTCTTTCCTTTTTTTTTTTTTTTTTGAAACAGAGCCTCAAGCTGTTGCCCTGGGTAGAGTGCAGTGGCATCACAGCTCACAGCAACCTCTAACTCCTGGGCTCAAGCAATTCTCCTGCCTCAGCCTCCCAAGTAGCTGGGACTGCAGGCACCTGCCACAACGCCAGGCTATTTTTTGGTTGCAGCCCTCATTGTTGTTTGGCAGGCTGGGGCTGGATTCAAACCTGCCATCTCAGGTGTATGTGGCTGGCGTCTTAGCCGCTTGAGCCACAGGCAGCAAGCCATATAATTCTATTTCTTAATACAGGAATTATCATGCTTCTCTATCTTCAAATAATTTATTTCTTATAGTAAGCTAATTTGCACATTTGTTTTTTCCCTGGCAGTATCATAGAAAATAATTACTGCTTTGTGAGGAAGAGCAAATTTTAAGACTAAAATTATACCTCTTCCAGCCCCTCATCAGCCAATTCCAGTCTATACCTGGTTGCACTACCTAAAGATAAATTCTAACCCTAAATATTGAGAAGCAATTTTCTCTGCAGCTATCTCACATACAGAGCTTTTGTACCTTCTCGTATTACATTTAACAGCTGCTTTACCCATTCCAACCAATGACTAGATGTTTGTGAATAGTGCTCTTATAACATTTCCAAATTTAATTTGCTTCTGTTAAAATTAATTTTATGATGCTGTCCAATATTAGTGATTTACTGAACATTCACTATACATAGTGGTAATACTGAATATAGTAAAAGATTTGCCTTTACCAAGTTGTGAATACGCAATTTGTGAACATCCCATACACAAGAACAGCTTTCCACGAATTCTTTGTACTCTACCACAGGTGACCTGATTAACTCAAAAGCTGTTTCTTACCCTTTCTGTACTTAAGGTACTTGAATAGTCTCCAAAATTGTTTCCACCTGTATCCTCTGGCCCCATTTCCTTCAACCTTTACCTGTATCCTCTAGCCCCATTTCCTTCAACCTTTTCCTCCTTTTTTTTTTTTCTTTTAGAGACAGAGTCTCACTTTGTCGCCCTCGGTAGAGTGCTGTGGCATCACACAGCTCACAGCAACCTCCAACTCCTGGGCTTAGGCGATTCTCTTGCCTCAGCCTCCTGAGTAGCTGGGACTATAGGCGCCCGCCACAATGCCCGGCTATTTTTCTGTTTAGCAGTTTGGTTGAGGCCGGGTTTGAACCTGCCACCTTCGGTATATGGGACCGGCGCCCTACTCGATGAGCCACAGG
>CAUYON010057370.1:0-23291 GCA_963573935.1 Arctocebus calabarensis
ACCCTTCTGATATAATATTCCTCAGTTCCTCTGTCACTCTGCTGTGCTAAGCACTCTTCTCTCTGGGTCCCTTGTGAAATGAATCATGCTGATATGCTATTAAGTACTGGAGTCCTTTAAGTCCCTCCTTGGACTGGTGAAACACAGCCACATTCTACAGTCCCTGGATTTGAGTGAACACAATGTCCTGATATTCTGGGTATAAAGACTTATGTAAATGGCCACAGGTCCCTTTGGGAATGATTAGGGGAGCAGAAGGGGATTAAAAGTAATATTTATAATATAAACATGTGATAGTATTTCGGTCTCTCTTTTTTTTTTTTTTTAGATAACTGATCCTCTTTAATATTTAAGGGATTTTGCGAACAAATTCAAATCAGGAAATTGGACGAGGAACTATGATTCTTCATTATTGTGACTTCTGTCACATCTCTGCTCCCCATATTTAGAGTTTCTATTTTGGAAATACATATCAAGTAAGAATAAGTAGGCTGCTCATGCAGAGTCTATGTCGATTGTAATTCCCAAAGGTCAAACCATTGCAATTAATGCGCTGGTCCCATTGCTCACCACGGTATCCATATACATAAGAACTTAAGAACCACAGTATAGTTCTACATCTCTGGAATTTCATCATCCTATTGAAATCAAGCAGCCCATTTCAATCACAGCATCTTCCAATGCTATCTCCAGCTTTCAGAGGGCAGTTACAATAGACCTCTTCACACTTCCCTTACCAATGTATTTCTCAGTGCTTTGGTGAAGGAAGCATTTTTGGAAACTTCCTGGGGCATAGAGTGATGTGGTGGATTCATGAATAACATATGATAAACTCTCGATGGTTCACTTCCTCTGAGGGTAAGTCAAGATAAAGTAGATTAGAGTACAATAACTGTCCCTCAATCTTGGCACTTTAAAACACTGAAAGTTTTATGTTTCACTCATACCACTTGTCCATTGCTGATCAGCAAAAGGGGTTCCATTCCTGGACTCCATGAAACAGCCCCCTCCTGGACATTGCTTGTGCTTGTGGCAGAGGGAAGAAATGCTCTGGAATCTCAGCATCAGCGCCTAACTGGCCTCGTCTGTAAGCAATGTGTGTCAGGTGCACTTACAGCTCACTGAACAAAACAAGTCACACACACCTCACTATCAAGGGCCCACAGAAGCACAACTCCCCAGTGTTCCCAGGAAAGGACTAGAAATATTTGTCAATAAGCATTAGCAGTTACCAAGCTCGCCATTACGACAGAGAAATCCAGCATCTCCTTTTAATTTAATAAAGGCTACCACTGAGATTTCTGTTAATAATTCAGTAGATTTTCAATGCCAATCTCAGGTGCTCAAGCTAACATACTTAGCACATATCTCTGGTGGGTCTACTCACCTGTATAAATAAATGGAGGCCACCCTAACAAAGGCCATTCCTTCCTTCCTCAACCGTACTTTTAGAATTCATTGTCATTCATTTAAGTATTTCTCAAGTCTCTGTCAAGGTAAATTGGCAAGATCTTAAAATTCTTTTTGGTCATGAAGCTATTTTCTTCTCCTTTTGCATTTGTAATTATTTCCTGGGACATTGGAATTTAACTCTAACATGTGTTTGATGGCAATCATGGGTGAACATGAAGAGAACTAGCATCCTTTTATATCTCAAGCAAAGGCATTGCAGAAAACACACTTGCTTCACCACCTATGAGAAAGGACTGCTGATGGCAAAGGAGCTCTTTGCGATCAGGTGATTCACAGAATACAGACTCAATCAAATCCACTGATTTCTCCATTGCCATTCTTTTCTTCTTCTTTTTTTTCCTTGCCCTAGTAGAGTGCATTGTCATCATTGCTCACAACAATCTCAAACTCTTGGACTCAAGTGACCCAATGCCATTCTTAAAGTCACAGTCTCCTCTAATCAATTTCCTAACTCTCACATAAGAGATCTGATAAAGCTGTAAATTCAATATGTGTGAGAATTGGGAAATTGCAATGTTCAAACTGGCATGTTTTCAGCTATATATATTCTGGGTGTACAAAAGAAGAGATTCTTAGAGCAGTGATAGACGGTCTCAGGTCCTCAGATCATACCATGAGATCAAAACTTAAACTCCAGAACATTTTGTTCTCTTTGGTTAAGCTCTTCATTATTTCTAGAAGTAGCCAACTAACCCACAGTGCAGGTAGGCGATTTTTGGTCCTACCACAGTGGATTATGACATCCATTATATTATCTGCCAAAGCTTTGCCTTAAATATCCTTTCCGTTCCAGGCAACCTCAGGAAATCATTTAAGAAAAAGTTTCTCTTGCTCACAGTAACCTCAAACTCTTGGGCTCAAGTGATCCTCTTGCCTCAGCCTCTAGAGTAGCTGGGACTATAGGCACCCACCATCAGGCCTGGCTAGTTTTTCAATTTTTTAATGGAGACCAGGTCTCACTTTACTCAGGCTAGTCTCAAACTCCTGGGCTCAGGCAGTTCATCCGCCTTGGCCTCCCAGAGTGCTAGGATTATAGACTTGAGCCACCGTGTGTGGCCTAAGAGAGATTTTTCTAATCACCAGTTTTTCTGATCACCAGTTTCTAATTTTCTTTTGGCAATTAGGTCCTTGTTGCCTTAAGCCCAACTTGGTGGAATAATAATTCCAGGTTCCAATCTTTATGAGTCTGTTTTACAGAAGTAGGTTTCAGTGAAGAAACGGGAAATCATCACAGGTATTTCACAGAGAAAAAAAAATTGGATACTAAAAATTTTACTCGAAATGAGTGCAAGTCATTGGGCTGCTACCAGATACCAAGGCCCATCCCTACAACTGCTATCCCAATATCAGAAAACGATTGCTGCCACTCTGAAATCAGGACCCGTCTGAACTGGTGCTGCTATGCCAGGTGCAGTCTGGCCTGGCATCAAACTAGTCTCTGCCAGAGGAAATTCATTTGCCATCATGATCCTAGAAAGAAGACCTTCTATGTCACACCCATCTTCCAAATTTCATGCTAGTGCGTTTTTTTTTTGAAATGCACTTAATGGGAGGTGCCCATATTTCAGTGGGGAGGGCTCCAACCACATACACCCAGGCTGGCAGGTTCGAAACTAGCCAGGCCAGCTAAAACAACAATGGTAACAGCAACAAAAAAATAGCCAGGCCTTGTGGCAAGCTCCTCTGGTCCCAGCTGCTTGGGAAGCTGAGGCAAGAGAACTGCTTAAGCCTAAGAGTTTGAGGTTGCTGTGAGCTGTGAAGCCACAGCACTCTACCTAGAGTGACATAGTGAGACTCTGTCTCAAAAAAAAAAAAAGAAAGAAAGAAAAGAAATGTACTTAATCTCAAATGGAAAGACTACATTAAAAATACAGATTTGATCTTGTTCTTTCCACATTGATTTATAGCAAAATGCTCTCCCCATAAAAATCTACACTTTTTCTTCTGCAACTCAAGAAATTGATTCCAAAGTTGTTCTGGATAAACAAATATTTGAGAATCTCTATGAAAAAAATGATAATCAGCTTACGAGCTCATGTTCTCACAAATTAAAATACATTATAAATTTTTATCAGCATATGATATAAGATTTGTGAGATAGTGCAGTTGAAAAGAGCAGTAATCCAGAAAAACAGTGGTATACATAATAATGTAATGGGATATAATAAGGACCTCACAAATCAATAAGAAAATGCACAGCTGCTCAATAAATACTATCAAAACAATTTTTAGCTATTTGTAACAATAATAAACAGTCAAATTTGAGCCATGATTTCATAACACATTTTAGACCCCATATTCTTTAATAATTATAAGCCAATAAAAACTGAAAAATTGTATAGGTAAATAGGATTTTTTCGAATGACCTTCCCAAGAATGAGGGCCCTCCTATTGCTCAACTATTGACCAAGACTGGTACTATTAGACCTCATCCATCACCCATGGGGAGCTTTGTCGGGGGTGGGGGAGAGGAAAGGGATAGAGAATAAACATCATTTTAATGCAACACTCAGGAAAGCCTTTGCCATTTTTTGAGGATCAAAATAGCCTTGGGAAAAACTTCTTGTCGTGAAAAAAAATTAGCTTTCTTATTAAGAGCTTTACAATTAAAACGTAAAATCACTCCTTCGAAATAAAAATAAAATAAAAGGTGATTAAAGGGAGGAAGGTTTCTTATGGAGGGAAGAATAAGTGCAAAAATCTTAAGGTTTGGACATGCTCAAGAAACATAGTCAGTAGGTAATTCTTTTTTTAGTAAATGTATGAAGTTCCCCCCAAACAATGAATTTGTCTTAGAGTAAATTAAGCCAGTGATGAACTTTGAATTGACACATTTTCTTAGGTGGAGTTGCTTTCAAAAAACAAAGTAGAAAAGAAAATCATTATTTTCTTTTCTGCTTTGTTTGAACGTTTGGTCTGTAAATTCTTTTGAAACCGAGACCAAACCCTAATTCGTTCTGCCTTACATTGACCCACCATCTAGACCCTGGATGCCTTCCACATTTCCAACACATCTCCCACTATGTCTTAACACATGTCCTACATTCTGGCCAGGTCTATTTATTATTTGCCAAGCAGACCATCTTCATTTTCATTCCAAATCCTTTATTATTGTTTCTCTGAACTAGAATGCCTTTCCTCCTCCTCTCTCTGCTCTCCTGATAATGAAAATCCTATCTACACTTCAGAACCCAGTTCAGTTTTCTTCAGTCCCCAAAGACCTCACCCATTTTCTGCACAGCCTGACCTCGTAGAGCTCTCCCTACGTTTTTTCCCTCAGCTACTTATTAATAACCTTATTACTATTATTACTATTCTATTTTAGGTTGACAATTTTTTTAGCAACTTATTTTGAATTTCAAATTTACAAAGAACTTACAAGAAAAGTATAAAAAACTTTCAAATTTCTTCTATCCAATTTCCCAAAGGGTTAGTATCTCACCACATTTGCTCGCTGTCTCTCTCTCTTTCAAATATATGTACATATTAAAAATTACATATTGGATATTAGTTATTCAAAATATAATTTTCCTACACTATTTTAGCATATATTCCCCCAAAAGTTGGGACACTAAAGCAAGATCCTACATAACCAGATTATAGTCATCCATATGAGAATCCCAACAGTGATGCAACACTACTGCCAGGTCTATGCATGCCATGATCTCGTTCAAATTTTCCCAGTTATTCCCCAAATACAGATTTTTCACTTTCTGGCCCAGGATCTAATCAAGGATCTCCCATTGCATTAATTGTTATGCCTCCTTAGTCTCCTTCAATTTGAAACAGTGCCTCCATTTTCTCCTATTTTTCATGACTCTGAGACTTTTAAAGATCATGAGCATGTGTTTTTCTGAAGAACAGGTTTCAGCTATTTTCATCAGTTATTTCTTCACATCTAGAGTTAGCTTAGATATCCTTCACAGAAACACCAGAGAAATAATGGTATGATCTTTTTAAGGCATCACAGCAGGAGACATACACTCAAGTTTATGCCAGATTTCTCCATGATAAAGTCATCAGTTTTCCTTTTGGAATTAATAAATATTTTATTGGAAGATAAATTAATTACTTATAGCTATGTATATATGGGTAGGACAATTAAGTTCATGAACTATCCTAGAAAATGTGCTGTATACCTCATTGCTGAATATCATTATGATCACCTATGAAGTAGCCCCCTTGGAAAATTATGCACCAATGCCAGTGCCTAGTTCACCCATCAAAGCAATTTTGGAACTGGAACTCTTTGTCTGGAATGACCATTGGATGTCATTGTAGGCAATCTGAGAATGAAGCTCACAAATTCATCCTAGAAAAAGTGCTTTGAAGGAAGAAGTAGGTTATAGCATCAGTGTATAATTTCCCAAGGGGAGTACTTTGAAGGTGACCGTAGTGATATTCAGCAATAAGGTACGTAGCACTATTCTCTGAACTGGTATATGCATATGCAAAATATATGCATACTATTATTTTAACATGTGATCACTATACAAGCTATTAATGACTACTTTAAACGTTGTCTCTTACTTAGCCATTCAAATCTGGCGTGTATTTTATACTTACTGCCCATGTCAGTCAGGTCTAGGCCCATTTCAGGTGCTGACAAGTCCATGTGGCTACTGTATTTGTCATGGTAAATGCAAAGTATCAACAAATATTTATTGAGGATGTTCTCAGCTTTCACAGAGTTTGGCAAATGAATTTCATAAAACTCTTTAGAATCTGTAAATAGGCAGTTTCCCATTTCATAAACCATAAAATTGAACACGATTTTAAAAATGGCAGGCAAAATTTTCTTCAAACCAAATGGAGAAATCAATGGTTAATGCCTAAAGTACCCATTATTCTCCACTAATATCCTTGCTACAATATTTCTGTTCCACTTTCTTACCAATCCCTCTATACTTTAAAAAAGCACCAAAGAATATTTTAACAGTTTGTTCTTAAACAATTAGTTGTAATTTCCTGGAAATATAATATATAAAAAGTATCAAAAGAAAAGAGGGAGAAGATTTCCTGATGATATTTTTTAAGCCCGTGGCTCTTGTATGCAGGGCAGCTACTTAAGTTACACTTCTGTCACTTGTGAAATCATAGGCTTGAATATAAAGAATAAAGAAAATTGTAAAGTTCTAGAAGACTAAGCTGCTCTGTTTTCTTGGCCACCAATCATGAGCTCAGTAAAGAAACATCTTGTATTTTTCTTCCTTTCTTCCCTCTACCTTATACTTCTTAGTGGAATTATCCACTGAGACGGTAGAGCAGTCATTTCAAATTTCAGAGGAAAGATCATTTCCAGCTTAAAAAATTATATTCAGTTGTCATTAACCTGGTTTCCCTAGAATATAGTCTATAGCAAAAGTTACAGTCCCGAATCGTATTGAATTTCTAATCTCAGAGACGCAAAAGTAAGGCGTTCTTTACTCTGTCTAAAATCTTCTCTCTCAAAACACAAACGTAGCTCACTTCCTCATTTATTTCAGGTCTTTCAAATATCCCAGACCTTCTGAAATGTTCCTATAAAAAAATAACACTTCAGCATCACTGTGTAACTCCCTTAGCCTCCTTTTCCTTCATACAATCATACAAAAGTATGTGTGTACATAGACATGTAAGATATGAATGACACGTTGTTATCCTTGTTCATCTATATTCCTCTACCCCCCAAGCTCTCAGGAACCTAACTCATTTTCATTTTGTCCTACTTATTCTTATTCAAAGTTCATAGGATAGAGCTTGGTACACTGTAAGAACTCAACAAGCAAAAAAACCTTTGAGTAAAACCATCAAATTATCATTCAAATATAAAAGTAAGATACATTCATTTTCAGACATCCAAGATCTCAAAAGAACGTGTCTTCTACACACACTATCCATGGACACCACCATGCCAACTGTCTACGGAGACCACAAGCAAAAAGCAGATCCCAGAAACAGGGTATTTCATCTGGAGAGTAGAGAGCGGAGTCCAAAGTTAACAGCTTTATGCTGCCCAGGGAATAACCAAACCAGTGGAGGAAGAAGGCAGGCTGCAGGAGGAACATGTTCAGGGAAGGAAAAAATCTATAACTTAAAGACAATTTAAAGTTTAACAAATGAATGAAAAAAATTTGGGGGGCACTGAAAGATAAGTGAAAGTGGTTAAGCAAAATTAAGCAATAGGTACTGATACAGAGTGAAAAAATTATTCAATTCAAGGAATAAAGTTGTATTAAAAAGGTAATAAAATCATGTCTACTACTTGGGTCCATAGTGAATTATATTTAATCAATCACAGACATCATCCTGACCACAAGTTGAGGTTAAAAAGTAGATAGTATGTATTCTGGAATGATGGAAGAGCAGCTGTCAGGGCAGTGGTTCCTAAGCACCTGTCAGTGTCAAAGAGCAATTTCTAGAACTTCTAAGTCAGAACCAGTAATTTGCAACATAGAGTTAAACAGAGGAAGAAGGATTCACAACTGAAAGTGCTGACTTCAGGGGACCAGGACTGGACTCTACAAAAAATAAATATGAACAGTTATTACTTTATTTTAAAAAATGATTTTTAAAGGGAGGAAAAATCTAATTCTTAGCAAATTGCAAGGTGGACCCTAGAAGAAGAGATGCTGTGAAACTGGATGCTGTAGAACCAATGTTTCCAGAACTGAGGGGCAGAAACCTCCCCATGAAATCTGCTTTCACTTGAACTCCAACCAGAAAAAAAGGAATTGCAACGTCCACCGTCACTGAAAGGACTAGTAACTTCAAGCGGCTGGGGGAGAGAAACTTTCCTGCTTTTGTATACCTTGTCTGTCAAAAATAATGATCAATTTTAACATATTTTTGAAGAATCTTTCAATTCATTCATCCTGAATGTAATACTTTTCTATGTAACACATTTTAAGTCTATTTTCTTTAAATATTATCCTAGGTAGCTCTCATTATACATTCTACAAACATAGTGGAAGATGATGAAAATGTTTATTTATTGAGTTTTACAGAATTTCATTTATCTTGACCTAGGGTGTTAAATCAATATGTCTAAATTAAATTTTAGTGTCTAAGAAATCTATTTAGCAATTTTAATATATTCTGATAAAAAGCTAATCCTGGATATATTTCTGGGCACATTATGCAGCCTCTGCAAATATTCTTTCAAATGAATAGAAATCTCCAATTCTACAATTTCTCATTTTTTTAAATGCAGTTTGAAAGGTTTCCTAAGGCTGTGAGAATAAAACTTATACATACATGCTAAAAAATATTAACATAATCAGGTGAGGAGTGGCCTCAGGCAAAACTCAAACTATTTTGGGGAAGTTTTCCGGTCCTCTTCATTGGAGCCATTTTCAATGTTCTCCTTTTTATAGTCTGTTTTTTGCTCCCGACTTTCCTTTGTAAATAAAAGTAACTCACAATCTTTCTTTGAATTCTTCAAAGAAGCTTTAAATAGAGAAATCTGGAGACTATTCTGGCTCTTTCTTCCACATCGACAACTTTGAAAATCTCCAATGAAGGAAATATAAAAATAGAAATATTCTATTAAGTAAGATACATAGCATTTTCTTTAAAATAATTGTCTATACTATTGTAGTTAATAATTTGATTCAGATTACTTCCCCTAAAACTTAATTAAAAAATCTTATTTTTGCCAATTTGGAACTGTAATATGAGCACGAACAGAACTTTATTGGGGCTCCAGGTTCTGCAAGAACACATCAATAAATTAACAAGTGTTAATATCATTAAATGAGTGTTCACTAGTGGGCTTTTCTCTAAATATCCTGGCCTTCAACAGGGTTCAAATCCAGTAAAATTCTTATTTCATCTAAACAGCTGTTATCTCCTTTTTTATACATCTTTGCCTCAACTATAATAAGGCAGCAATCTAAATTTGCATGACAATCGTACCCTGTCCTTAGAACTTGAAGTGTGTTCTAGCCAAAAGCAGATTAAATGGCTAATAATGTCTTTCAAACTGTTGTGCCCTGCTCCAATCGTGAAGTACAACTCCTAGAAACAGCAAAAAGACTCAAGTTATACCCTCTTTCTGTACACAGTGTAAAGCCTTGTAAACATCTGCAAGCTGAGAGAGAGAACAGGGCCAACAAGGATCCAGCTGGAACCTCACCACTTCGTAACTGTGCTTTTAGCCTACTCTTTTCCTTGTTTCCTAATTGTGCACATTTTTGGCAAGGGTAGCACTCCCACTTACCAAGCCTGCGTTTTAGAAAGTGAGCGCGAGGAGAAAGTTTTTATCACCAAAGAGTCATTTCAATGTACTGCAACCCTCGTGACTGGCTGGAACTTCCTTTGTAGAATGCAAGTGCTCAGAACTTACCACCATGATCCCATTGCACTGAAAACAAACCCTGAAGTCACGTGGAATCTAAGGTCCTAAGAAAAGTATGCCTTTTTCCTCATTTTAAGTGCTAACCCTAAAATGGTAAGGCTCTTCCAGGGTGAAATCACTAGCTCAGATGGGCCTTTGAATAGGTCAAAGGTCCATGTAGTCACCTTTGGTAAACACTCCAACACTTCCAGGCTGAATAAGTCTGGGCTCATTTCTGGCAGTTTCCAAAGTCACAGCTCTCTTGGGATACATCAATTCATGGAGCCACAAAGCATGAGAAGTTCCTCCCCAGAGAATTCTGTTAATAAAAAGTTATTCATATCTAATAATCTCAAGAGATATGAACAGAACAATGTTGAAAATTATCTACTAATCGTTAATCCTTGGAGAAAAAATTAAGACAATTATTTTTGAAAACATGAAAACTCTCATATAATAAAAATTAGACTCCCATAGGTGATTCAATTTCCATTCATTAATTATGGAGAAGTTAATAATTACTACATTGCCAGCAGTAAAAAGTAAATCATTCATCACTAGAAAAGTGCAGAGTTCTTACAAGAAATTCTGTTGGCTTTGGAGCTCCTAGTCTCTAAGACTTTTTCCAATAGTATATGCAGCTCATCAACCTGTTTAACTTCCAGTGTAATTTAAGACAGATTTTCTTTTATTCATATAGTAGTTAAGATTTTGTTTTATATTTAAAAACACAGTGATTAGCAGGTTAGTAACTTTTTCTTTCTGAAAACTCCATCTCACTATTAATGACAAACTTCTCTGAGGAAATAAGTATGGCTTCAAATTTTCAAAATTGAGGAAATTTGAGAGCATGCCAGTTTAAAAAACAATTGTATTGTTAGATTCTAATATGTCCTTACATGTTAGTCAAAAGTCTGGTGCTCAAAAAGAAGAAAAAGAGGCAGTGCCTGTGACTCAACAAGTAGGGCGCTGGCCCCATATGCTAGAGATGGTGGGTTTAAACCCAGCCCCGGCCAAAAACTGCAAAAAAAAAAAGAAGAAGAAGAAGAAAACCAGAAAGGGTGGATTGCTTATCTGTATAAATGATTATGAGTGCCCTTTAAAGGTGTTTCTTTAAAATGTATACTTCTTTACAAGGTAGTTATTTATATTTGCCTCAGGTGTAAGTTTCCTTAGTAGATGAAATGACATATAGTATTTTGTAGCGAGTAGAGAATATTTTGGTTATTCTGGCAGCTAAAGATTACCTTAGAAGCCTTTAAAAAGTAAACTAAAATGAACCTAATTGTGCCTCACCATTATTTAGGCTATATACCTCATAATAATAGCATCAAAGCTGAGGGACATCTATGGCCGTGATCCCCAATCCCCACACCACAGACCCAGTCCTAGTCATTAATAGGAACCAGGCCCCACAGCAGGAGGTGATTGCAAGGCAAGGGAACAAAGCTTCACATGTCCTTACAGCTGCTCCCCATCACTGGCATCATCGCCAGAGCTGTGCTTCCTGCCAGATCACCAGCCATTAGTATTAGATACTCACAGAAGCATGACCTTGCTGTGAACTGCATGGGAGAGAGATCTAGATGGCATGTTCCTTATGAAAATCCAATGCCTGATAGCTGAGGTGGAGCTGAGGTGGGCTCCCACCGATTCTGCTTTATGCTGAGTTATAGAATTATTTCACTATACATTACAATGTAATAATACAAATAAAATACATGATACATATAAGGCAGTTGAATCATCCACTCTGCCCCACAGTCCTGGGAAAAATAATTGTTTTCCATGGAACCAGTCCCTGGTGTCAAAAATGTTGAGTACCAAATCCTCTTGGATATCTAAGTCACTACTTAACAGTGCTTTCCTTAACAGGACTTTTGACTTAACACTTTTCTACAGATTTTCCCAGTCTTTTCTAAATAAAATATCAGAGCCTGGCATTCCAGTCCTCAGCAGTCCAGTCCAATCTGAGCTCTACCACTAGTTCCACAACTAGAACTCTTTCTAGCTCTACAAGGTTCACATACGGACATTAGCACCAGGATAATTAGCAAGGAATCTGTATTCCCCCTCTCCCTTCTACCCTGGGGACATATTAAGTCAGGAAGAAGGCTAGAGATTGCAGTTTCTGCTCTTCTTTCCACACCCTTCCCCAGTCCTTTCTGAGAAAGAAAAGTAGCATCCTATCTAATTGGAAAATTCAGAGTCTTCGAACCTGCAAGGAGTATGCAATCTCCTGCCCTTTCCTGCAGACAGTAAATTAAGTGAGCACGCTCTGCCCCATTAGACCAGAAGAGCTGAAGTTTGAACAATGAAAATTCAATTTGTAGGTGAATTACTAGGATGCCCTTTTGATTGCTTTTCCTAAGCCACATGCTCTTACCCAGCCTCCCTCTAATAAGGCAAATTTGGTTCTCTGTTTGACTCCTCTATTTCTTAACTGCTTTATACTTCTTAGTGGAGTGAGGGATGGATTTTAATGTGACTCTTTAAATTCCAACATTAAGCTGTATAAATCTCCTACTTAAATCAAGTTGGTTTCTTGCTAATCACTAAACACAAACAACCTATTACTGTCTTAGTCCTGTCATTTCCCCCACCTAGACCAGCCTCCTTCTCATGGTCACCTCCTGAAACTCGACCTCAGGATCTTCTTCTGCCACATTCATCCCAGTGAATGGCATCAGCATGAGACCAGTGGTCGATGCCAGAAATCCTTGACCACTGTCCATCCTTCCCCCACAGGAAGCCTACTGTCAGGCTCATCAGTATCATTCCACAGGTCTCCTTTGAGTTTTCTTTTTTTTTAATGTCTTCATCTCTGCCACCCAAATAGAACCCATCGCCCTTCTTCATGGACCATAGCAGTGAGCCCTGAGACCTCAGCAGAACTGAGGCATCTTCCTGCTTCCACACTTGCTTCCTAAATTTCCTCACCCTTTCAGATGAAGGGACCATTTCTAAATGGAAATCTGATCACATTGCATGTTGCCCCACCCAACAACACACTTTTAAAACATTTCACACCTTCTAGTTGGACATTAACAGTATGGTTTCTTCAAAAGGCAAAGATCTGCTCCTTGCCCAGGCTCAGTTGGTTTCTGCATTCCTCTAGACTTCTTCATGCTGATTAACCAGATTTTCTTGTAGTTCCTGAGACTTGTCATGTTTCTTCTTCATAGGATTTTGTACTTGCTTTTCCCTAAACATGAAACTTCTCTTAGTTTTCTCTCCTCATGCTCAACTTTCTAAATTTCAGTTTACTTGCCACTTCTCTTGAAGCTCTTCATGACTTTCTTGACTAGGAAAATGTTTCCATTGTATCCTCTTACGGATCTAAATACCTCTGCTTTGTGGCATTTATCCCATTTGTGATTTGGCATTCATTTCTGAGATTGTTAAATATCTGAATGTATTGCCAAACGTAAACTCTGTGAGGACAGAGGCTGGGGCTTATTTTGCTTAAATAACACGATGCCAGTTCCTTACATTCTTACCCTAAAACCATTTTAGTACTGCAGAACCCCATTTCTGGTCCCAGATGAGGACTTTGCTTTGTATTTCTATGTGGAAATAGAGAATTGGGTGGGTTTTCTGAATATTTCTCCTTCAATGATTAAAAAAAATTTTGATGTGTGGTGCCCCAGGTACAGTCAGGTGAACTGAGAGGAAGAGGAAGAAACTGACAATCCACGGGCTGCACTGCCTGTTCTAACATGTTCTTTCTGCCCCACTATTGATAAATTGAAAGTTTCTTAAGGATTTTGTCTTAAGCATCTTTGAATTCAAACATAGAGTCTCTTACTTTTTTGCATACTATAAACTTATTCACAGTTCATGATAAACAATCTATTGAAAAACATTCTGAACAAAAAGCATCTTCTTTGTAAAACCTAGTAGCACAACTGAAAGCTTAAGAAATATTTATTGAGGATTATTGTCATTAAGATGTTTTCTAAAATGTATTAAATGCTTTTAAATGTTTAGTGCTATGCTAGGAAAATATTATTTATAAAACCTTCTCAAAATTAGCCTGGGACTCCAAGGGCTGGGAACAATAGGAACCTTCCTTTCCCCCCCAACACTGAGAAATGATATGTCACTCTGTTTGGGGGTGTAGCACAAGTAATAAAGAAAAATAATTAAAAAGAAAAGGAAAAACTTTTGCAAACTTGTCACCACATGTTGGTCTTCAGTGAATTTATCCACTAGTTATACTAATCCTGGTTGGATCACACAGCCTGAAGTTGTACAAATGATTGACTCAAATCTTAGCAACGCTGCGAAAATGGAAGAAACAAAAAGAAAACTCTCCTTGAAGGAGATCACATCTCTCTTACATCTCTTGAACCTTGCAAATAATTTTCTGTGGGCAATGATGATCAGGTGGCCACAGATAGCGAAGCACAAAAATTAATAAATAAATAAATAAAATAAGGCAACATGAAAGACATCACAAGAAAAAGTAACAGAAACAAATATGCAATGACACCACATAGTAAAATATCAAACAACAAAAATTTTAAACAACTATGCTTATCACATTTAAAAATAAATGGGAAATGAAAGTATATAGGAGAAGAAACTATAAAAATATTTGAAAAATAATTAAATTAATTGTATAGTAAATAACACAATAACTAAAGTTTGAAACTCATTAGCTGCATTTGGACGTATGTGCACCAGATGGAATTAATGATCTGTAAGATAGATAATTAGAAATAACCGCAAATGTACCAAATCTCTGTCTCAGAAAAATTCACTGGTAAGACTACTAGACATTCAAAATTTAAACACAGAAAGCGCAACTTTTTTTAAATTTCAGATTAATGCAAGGGTACAAACAATTGGTTTGCATGTTTACATTTGTTAGGTAGAGTCCCTGTTGTAGTTGTGCCCCACACCCAAGAGGTGTACCGCGTACCCTTCCATTGTGCCCATTAAGTGAGAGCGCACCAATCCCTCGCTACTCCCTTCTCCCTCACTTCTTCCTTTCCCCTCCCCCCCCTCGAATAGAGTTTTTCTCTTATGTGAGCATGTATTAAATTGTCGCCTGGCTTCCTATTAATATTGAGTACATTGGATACTTGCTTCCCCATTCTTGCGATACTTTACTAAGAAGAATGTGCTTCAATTCTATCCAGGTAAATACAAAAGGTGTAAAATATCCATCTTTTTTATGACTGAATAGTATATAGATTTGATATATATACAATTTATTAATCTATTCCTGGGTTGATGGGCATTTAATTTGTTTCCATATCTTAGCAATTATAAACTGAGCTGTGATCAATAATCTAGTGTGAAAGTCCTTATAATAAAATGATTTTTTTTTTCATCTGGGTAAAAGGTTGTAGGATCAAATGGAAGGTCTAATTTGAGTTGAGGATTCTCTATCCTTCCTTCCAAAAAGGTTGCATTCGTCTGCAGTCCCACCAAAGTGTTAAAGTGTTCCTTCTCTCTACCTCCAAACCAGCCTCTGCAGCTTTGAAACATTGTGATGCTTCTCATCACATGATATTCTCACTGGGATTAGGTGATGTATCAAAGAGGTTTGGATTTGTACTTCTCTGATGATTAGGGACAGTGAACACTTTTTGCATGTGGTTCTTAACCATTTGTTTATCTTCAGAAATGGTTCTGTTCATGTCTCCTGCCCAGTGATAGATGGGATTGTTTGCTCTTTTCTTGTTGTTTAATTTGAGTTCTGTAGATTGCATTTACCAATCCTTTGTCAGATTTGTAACATGCAAATATCTTTTCTCATTCTGAAAGTTGTCTATTTGCTTTCATTGTGCTGTGGAAAAGCTCTTCAGCTTAATTAAGTCCCATGTGTTTATTTTTTGTTGTTGTTGCAATTGCTGCTGAAGCCTTCTTTATAAAATCTTTTCCTGGGCTGACATCCTTAGGAGTTTTTCCCTGCTGGAAAGCATAGGTTGACGTTATATAACCTCTTCCAGAGAACAGAATAGGTAGAAATACTGCACAACTCAATTCCTGGGAATCAATACCAAAACTCAACAGAGAGCAAATAGGAAAGAAGCAAATCTCCTTCATGAACACAAATACAAAAATTCTAAACCGATTACTAACAGATTCCTGGCATATATGGAATGAATAAAATCATGAATAAGTCTATCTTGGGACTACAAGATAGGTTGACCATTGTAAAAATTTACGAGTGTACATAAAATGGCATAGAAGAAAAGCTTGGTAAAAATTTTTTAGCAAGTGAAAAAGAAAAATGAACTTTCTAAATATACAAATGATCTAAAATAAACTACAATTAATGTATATGATCAACCATTGGAAGGTCATCCTTTGATATCATGAACATGATAATGATGCTGCTATCAACATTCTCAGTAAACATTGCATCAGTGGGCTTATCCAACAAAGTAAAATGAGAAATCTGGTGTACAATGGTTCTGGCAAAGCAGAATTATTCAATAAATTGTTGGTACTTGGACAATTGGTTCTATACCAGTGAACTGTATCCCTATAAAGCAACTCACACAAAACTTTTCAGATAGATTAAGGATTTAAAACTTTTAGAAGAAAATATAGAATATTATATCTTTGGGGTAAAGAACATTTCTTAAACACAGCACGATGAAAAAAATCATGCATAAAATATTGATAAATTAGACTATGTCAATTTTAGGAACTTTTGATTATCAAGAATTTATGAAAATTTGTGCTTCAATAACTGTGGTACAAAAGCAAACTGTAACTTGGAGAAATATTTAGGAAACATGTATTACTTAGAAAAGGTTAATACCTAGAAAATATATATTACAGAATATGTATGATCAAGTTAAAAACAGTAAAAATAGTCTTAAAACACAAATGACAAAAAAACTTTTGAAAAATGCTAAGTTCATGAGTAACTATAGAAATGCTCATTAACTTCAATTGGTGTATTTTTCTAATTCACCATTTTGGCAAAAAGTTATGCCTAATAATTCCAAGAGTTGGCATAGTTGGAACTCACAAATGTGCACTAACAACAGAATTTATTTATAAACTGATATACATTCACACCATGCATCTGTGAAAATGGACAGCTATAGCTATGCAAAGCAACATGGAACAATACAGAAAATAATTATGAATTTTTTTTTAAAAGCCAATTACAAGTGATTCCATTTGTATAAAAATAAAAGATGTGACTGACAAATATATTATTTAGGGACATAAGTGCATAAATTCTTACACAAAGTTCTCATAATGGTTACTTTGGGTGCGAGGTTAATAAAGTTCAGAGTGTCATTTCACAGGCTCGTGTGGGGATTTTAGAAGGGCAAAGTGAAAGTTTCATGAGAGCAGGAACTAATACTTTCCTCTTCTGCATTTTATTTCCTGAGCTTTTCAGAATGCACAGAACATTGTATGTGCCCATTTAATGATTAAATGAATGAATAATGCTCTTTGTAAACTATGAAACTATTCAAGCCAAGATATTTTTATCTTTATTTATTATAGTTACTTTATGGAATCAACTAGAAGGTAATTATGTATAGGAAATACTATTTAAAAATTCAATATTAACTTGGCACTCATGGACAAAATAAATTAAAATTTTAACTTTTTAAATTTGTGATAATTATAAATTAATTATAAATTGTCACACGAGGATGATACAGGATATTTGACTTCAGCTGAGAATAATTCAAGAGGTGAAGGCCAATAAGAAAAGGGTATATTAAAATTTGATTTGGTTGGGGCGGCTCCTGTGGCTCAGCGAGTAGGGCGCCGGCCCCATATACCGAAGGTGGCGGGTTCAAGCCTGGCCTCGGCCGAACTGCAAAACAAAAAAATAGCCGGGCGCTGTGGCAGGCGCCTGTAGTTCCAGCTACTCGGGAGGCTGAGGCAAGAGAATAGCTTGAGCCCAAGAGCTGGAGGTTGCTGTGAGCAGTGTGACGCCACGGCACTCTACCAAGGGTGATAAAGTGAGACTCTGTCTCTACAAAAAAATAAATAAATAAATAAAATTTGATTTGGTCAAAACTGAAAGTTCTACTACATACAAAAATTTTTTTAGAAAATAGTTCGCAAGTTGGAAATTTGTGAAATGTGGTTAACATGGAAGTAATCGAAAGTGCTTGTGAACTCAAATGCCCCTCGATCAATGTGTCTCCAATTAGAAAAAGGCATCAGATGAATTAAATGTTCATTATATTTGAAGTGTGGAATGAAGCCATAGTAATCCATTGTACATTTTCCAGTTTTCTGAATTTTTGGCCCCATTATCCAATTGTCCTGCTGAGATGTTTGTACGTTATATGTGAAAAATATGTATTTGCATGTCCATTACAGCAAAGTTATATAATCCATACTATATATTGCTCCCGGCTGTGTTTAATGGAATCTATCCAACGAGAGACCAAAGTCTTCAAGTTACAAACAATATTCAAAGAAGACTTTTATCTCAACCAGACACTATGCTTTGTTCATGTTACTTAAGCAGGATATTTCTGTATATATATAATTTGAGCCAGATAGCCAACTAAAGGGATTTGTTTAGAGAGAAATTGCATGTTTTGAAGGCCAACCTTATTATTTTATTTACTTTTTTTAAAAAAACTATTTGCTTGTCACATTTCTGGAATTATGTGCAAATAAAACTTTGAAGATATTGTAGAATCCTATGAAAGAAATTTGTTAAGGAAACATAGTTTATTCTGGGAAGGGACAGCTTATACAAACTGATAGCGTCTCCTTGGATTACCTTGCCACATAAATCTGAACCAATCTCCTTGATATTTTAGGCAACAAAGTAATAAAAGATTAGACAATTATTTTATCTTTCAGAAGAGTAGCTTGTCTAAGAAAGAAACAGTATCTGAAGAAGTTTCTCTTTTCAAAGTTTGGTTTTCCAATGGTAGTCTTTAAAATAACCAAAAGAATGGAACTGGAATATTCCTAACAAAATAAATAAATAAATAAATATTTTCTTGAGGTGATGTATACCCCATTTACCCTGAATGGTTTATTACTAATTACACGCCTGTATCAAAACATCACTTATAGTCCATAAATGTATACAACTATTTATTATTGCATAATAAATAAAAATTTTTTAAAGTTTGGTTTTCCATCTATATGTACAGGGAACAGTCTATTGTGCTGAAATGGTTTGGTTATTAAAATGGCAGCCACAATTGCCATCTATCTGGTTATATTTCGGACTTTTTTATTTGGACTTATGTATGTTTTGGACTATGTTACGCAACATAACATAAAAAAGAAAATTTCACTTGTTTTAGGTAATTAAATTATTGTACACAAAAAATTTTACAAACTACTATACAGTTCAGCAAACATGTATATAATATGACATTAATATCTCTACTTTTGGATATCTAAATTGTTTCTTAGAAAAGATTGGTTTCTTTAAAAATGTCACCACAAATTCAGGCTTATTTTATCACGCAGCAAAATAAAGAAATGAGAAGCTTGCTGTACTATATGAATGTTGGCACTCAATTAAAATATCAAATATTGTAACCAAAAATATTTAGACAGTAGATTTAAATAACTGCTTGACTTTTAACTACACCAACTGACATAATTTTACAAGTATTTCATAAATCAAACATACTAATATCATGTCTAATATTAGTAAAATATATATGAGATCAAATATCCATCCAACATGGATACTTTTCACCAATAATTTGGAATTTCCAAATACATGGAATTCTGATTTTAATCAGACCAAGTCTAGGGATAGTTGAATAATTCTGTTACCTTTTTTGTATGATGTGTTAAAAATCTTCCAGCCTATCCTAATATTGATAGATGATGGGCAAACAAATCATTTTTTTCCAAATCTCAAAACCCTTTTAAATTGTTGAAGTTTGTTTTTAATAAAAAGGTTTTCCGTCTTTCGATATTACTTACAGAAACTTAAGTCTGGTCTGATCTGTTCAACCTGTTAATCATTGTCAGGTGCCAGATCCCAATTTGTTCTCAATGTGCTTATATGACTTTTGTTTCCAGCTTCTTGTAGTTGGATTTCTATTACTTATTTGAATGCTGTTTAATACAGGTCATGCATTTCAAATAAAACCACTAGGTAAGATGAGTCCTGGCTTGGTCTAGAGAAGCTGTTACTGAATTAGTGATACATATACAGATGGATGCGGCTCAACAGCAACCACTTAGACAAAAGAAACAATGACTTGAACTGACATCTATTGCTGTGACTCAGCCTCTGACGAGGTTGTGAATAAATCCAGATTTCAGCACATCTATCCACTTGCCTTCACTACCTCTAGGAGGTGGTATATCAAGAATCCCCAGGCTACTGTTTAAGAAAACAGATTCTTCTGTTACCTAAAAAATCAACTGGAAGGCATTTTTATAACCTTCAACCACATAAGGAAAAACTGAAAAGTAGTACTAATAAACATAAAAAATCTACGTCATTTGAGAAAGAGTGACCCAGAATATCATTTTCAGTATTTGAATTTTTGGTACAAATATTATCAGCTTATTGTCAGCATAAAGATGGGGGGAAGGTCTAAAATAGACAACACAAACAAACAAAAATCCCACACCAGAAAAAATGAACTCCTACCCATATACGAATATGTATTGATCTTGGTTTTGGAAAAATCTAATGCAGAATACTTTGGTGACCTTAGGGCAGCTATTGTGACCAAATGGGCATGCTGATAAAACTATTTAGACTTAATTTGAGTGAAACACGGCCACATCATAACAATACTGCTTTGTACTATCAGTGACAGATGCAAAGAGCATCCCTGATTCCCAGTCCAACATAGATGGCAACCCATTCTTCTAGTTCCCCCAAACTGAAGCTCAAAGATGGAGTGACAGACAGTTCACAGGGAAGTAAGGGACGTGAAGAATGAGGTAGGATGGTCAGCTCCAAGGCTCAGAGATTGCCCCAGGAGCCCCTGAGATGATGACGACAACTATGTACGTTACTGTAGCTGGAACACCATAGATTGAATGTGGGGGAAAGGAGTCTCTGAAGTCAAAAAGAGTTCTGCTAAATGGATTAAATCAGAATGACATGTACCTAAGAATTACTAAAAAGGAATATTTATAAGAACCTTAGTGTATGTTCCAAATCTTTTTCTAGTGGCAACATCCTTTTATATGATGTCAGTTTCTCTAAGTGACATATGCCTTAGAAAACCTAAGATGGTGCCTAATACATAGTGGAAAATTAACTCTTAAATTTAAAAAATTTACAGGGGTATCATGAATTTCACTGAACTCTGTTTCATATACAGACCTCACCTAAAGGCACTATTGTATACCATTTTCCCCTCAGTCTTTTGGGGATTCTCTATTGCCTGACCTCAAACCTTATCTGAATTCATGACATTTCTAAAGCCCCAGATGTAATAATCAAAAAGGAAAGAAATAAAACCGAACTACCCCAAACAGTCCACATCTAAAATATACAACAAAAGAACACAAAACTCTATAGGCCAAATAATAATAATAATAATAATGATAATAGGCTTCAATTCAACTTAAATCCAGCAGCAACAGGCAAAACCATTTGCTAAAATTAATGAAGGTATAATGAAGAAGCCTTAAATCTGCTATTCCAGGGAAAAGAATAAAATTCTCATTTTGGAATTTTTAAGAAAGGATAAATACATTAAGTTGTGACAAAATATAACAAATCATAATAAATTCTTTGAAATATAAATGATTGTATTCTTAGTCTCACAAAGACTTTCCGTGGAAACATTCATAGCTACCAAGTATAAAAGAGCAATCCTTTCAGGAGGAAAGTAATATTTTTTATTATTAATGAAGGTTGAATCTCTAAGGATATAAAATAATTTTTCCCGGTCACACAGCTAATGACCCAAATCAAACTCAAATGTGTTTGTTTTACTCTAAAATTATTCTTTTTCCAATGGTGGAAAATTTTGAAGTGATAGTTAAATCTTGGTCTCGAGTTAGTGGCTGGGAACACATCAGGACAAGTATCATTCTTTGTTTGTATTCTTTATCAACAACATTTTCTTCTTCCTCTGATGTGTTAAAATTCACATTTTGAACATAACAAACTTGCACTTATGTCTACTATAAAATACTGTTAAATTGGGAATTAAAATAGTCACACAATGTTTTGCCATGAAAACATGTACATTTCTCAAATTTCAGCAATTAAATCAAAAAATTTATGAACATGTGGTGAAATAAATCAATCAAATTGATGGTTTTATTCATTTCCAATGATTTACTTTCAATTCCTTGCTACATTACTTTTGACCAAATCTAAAGGTTTCAGAGACTTAAGTTCACTGACAACCAATGGTCTCTGGTAAAAACAACACATAAATAAAAACTCATCATTTTCTTCAATAATATTTCAATAGTTTTATGCCTAAGCACCAAGCATGAAGGACTCTGGATGATATGGGGTGCTTATTTAAACCAACATGGTAGAAATGATCACTGGGGGGGGTCTATCAAGTGATGGGTAGGGCAACATAACATTACATAAAACTATTCAGGCTGTGTTTACCAAAATCAACTCCTTCTTCTGGACAGAAAAGTTACTTCTTCTATTTTATGACGTCCATTCTGCATTGCTATGACAGTAGTGTCCCAGAGAAGAGCACCCTTCTTCACTAGGAGATTACATGTCTGGATTTGAATAGACAAACATGGGAGGGGACCAGCCCAGCACACTCACTTGAATTGACTCTTAGCTTTTCAGGCAGTTCAAGTGCCTTGAAAAGAGTGGGAATAAAGTGACTGCTGATTAAGCAGAGGGTTTGACATGGGAATAGGTTTGCCAATTGTTTGAAAGTCACACTGCATAGACTACAACTTTTAGAATGTAAATGCATGACACAAATGCTGCACAACAAAATAGTATGGAAATGACTGAGATGACCACAAAGGGCAGCCAAGGCTCTATTTTAGCAGTAAAGAAAAATGTATATCTGGTGTCAGACAAAGTAACTGGAAATATTTGGTAGATACTACCCAAAATTAGTTATTTTTTATTTTTGTTTTTTTCTATTACAACATAGGAAGGGGTACAAATGTTTTCGGTTACATGGATCGCTTTCATAATGCTTCAGTCCCCACGAGAGTTGTGCCCATTACCCAGTGTTCACTGGACCCAGTAGGTAGTTTTGTCTCTTCTCTCACCCATGTCCCACTGGTGAAAAATGCTTAAGAAATAATTTTTACTGTTTAACCATTTTCAATTTCCAGGCAAATTTCCCAACATGTACTTTGTCTGTTTAGTTTCCCTGAATAATTTTCAATAGGATAGAGTGAGGTACCACATCCCAAAATCTACTTTTCTGGGAACAGATCTATTCAATTCCAAGATCTAACAGTTGATAATTTTTTTTTTATAATTTTATTGAATCATAATTCTGTACATTGGTGCAATCATAGGGCACGATTCATATACATTCAGAAATGTTTTGATCGTACTGTTACAGTTAGCCTTCATGGCATTTTCTTGATCACTATATAA
>CAUYON010057372.1:0-31282 GCA_963573935.1 Arctocebus calabarensis
TTTTTTTTTTTTTTTTTGAGACAGAGCCTCAAGCTGTCACCCTGGATAGAGTGCCATGGCATCACAGCTCATAGCAACCTCCAATTTCTGGGCTCAAGCGAGTCTCTTGCCTCTGCCTCCCAAGTAGCTGGGACTACAGGCGCCCGCCACAACGCCCGACCATTTTTTGGTTGCAGCCGTCACTGTTGTTTGGCGGGTCCTGGGGCTGGATTCGAACCCGCCAGCTCAGGTGTACGTGGCTGGCGCCTTAGCCCGTTGAGCCACAGGCGCCAAGCCTGGAAGGCAATTCTGACATGTGCCACAACATAGGTGAACCTTGAGGACATTATGTTAAGTGAAATAGGCCAGTGTGATTCCACTTTTAAAATGAAGTACTTAGAGAAGTCAATCCATAGAGAAAGTAGAATGGTGGTCACCAGGGGATAGAAGGAGGGGGACAAGGGAGTTAGTATTTCATGGACACTGTTTCAGTTTAATGGAATGAATGTGTTCTGTACACAGATGGTGGTGATGGTTGTACAACAAAGTGAATGTACTTAAACCCACAGAACCCTACACTTAAAAATGGCTAAGATGGTAGATTTTATGTTACATATGTTTTACCACAATTAATTAATTAATTAGAAAAAAGTCCAGGCCTGGAGGGTCAGAAGGTGTGCACTGGGCACTTCCTTTTCTGGGCAGTCCCTCCTTCCCAAATGCGGGGACTTTGTGACAATAGTTGTTCTGTGCAGTGTCAGCCTGACCCCTGAAGCTCAGAGGATGGATGGGGGAGATTGCGCCTGTTGGGTCCTCAGGGAATCAAGAACTGAGAGGGTTAGGAATGTAAATTATTTGTTGGGGAGTAAGCCTAGGAAAGGATAAAGGATGAAGAAGTGGGAGTGGGTAGAGGTTGTGAGAGCCCTGGAGTCCCACGCTGGGCCCTTCCACCACAGCCTTGCACAGTCACTGGTTGGGACCATCCCACGAAGAGCATGACCTTGGCTGTGAAACTGAGGCAGCCTGTAGGAATTAGTAGCTGGAGCCTGGCAGCTAACTCCCTCCCCTGCAGTGGGGCAGAGGATAAGACAGGCACATCTCCATGTCTGCCATGGCCATTGGCCCAGGCTAAACCGCCAGTTCTTGCCTTGGATTTAGGCTCATGGATCTAGAAAGAGTTGAGCCAGGCTCTCTGGATGGCTGGGGCTGTAACACAGCCAAGTCTGGAGCCCTTAGTGCCCAGTGCTCTGTCACACAGACATGGGCTGAGGGATGCAGAAGCTGGTTTGTCCTGGGCGATGAGGGTGAAGCAGGTAGTCAGAGAGATGACGAGGAGAGACGCTCCACTCCAGTTGAGCTCAGCTGCACCCCTGACCTTCCTCGGCATGGCTGTTCACCACGTTTTCTTCTAAAATTCTTTCAATAAATCCCTCCTTTTGCTTACATTAGGAGTTACTTTTTAAAGTCACTATAACTAAGAATTTTAGCCGAATCAAGGCAGATGTGCTGGGGCACAGGGAGAAAAGGAAAAAAAGGGAGAAGAAGGAAAAAGAACAACAGAAACAAGAATCAGAGCAGGACGATGGAAGAAGAGTCACTGCTCAGGGAGGCCCTGCCTTTCTGCTGGGTCCCATGGGGTCATGTTGACTGTACCCGTGCTGTGGCTGGTCGTTCCTGGACTGCTGGTGCTGATCAGTGAAGGTGAAGATGGGGTCCCACCAAAGACTCCCAAATGACCTACCCTCATGGGCCTTGCTGACTTCTCAGTTCCCAGTGGGCCGGGAAATGGCAGAGCCTACGTGAGCACTAACATCTTACCATCTTTTATTAAACCCTAGAAGCGGCAGAAAAAGATTTATAAGGTAAATTAGTGAAAACAAAAGTTTACTTGAAAGTGAGGAAGAGAATGTTCTAAGAAATGGAAATAAAGAGAAATCCTTCACTAAAATAAGGAAGCAGATGAAAGCCACAGCAGGAAGGAGGTGGCTTTGCTGCCACAGCGTGTGCTGGGGACTCTCCTCTAAGGTGACAAGGGTCACCCAGAGCCTACAATGCCAGCACTACAGAAGAGTGACGGTGAGCTCAACGGATGAGGAACATCACTCAGGGAAACAGATGAGTGAGCAATCATCAAAGGACTTTGAATAAAGGATATTCATGCCCATCGAGGTAAAGGAGGGAGCCCTCCCTTTAGGGAACAGTGATAGGAAGTTATAAAATACAAATACACATTTATGGAAAAGAATCAATTAGAGCTTGTAAATAAAAAAAATAGGTAGCTGTTGAATATATTAAAAAGTTTGCTGGGTGGCACCTGTGGCTCAGCGAGTGGGGCGCCGGTCCCATATACCCAGTGCTGTGGGTTCAAACCCGGCCCCGGCCGAACTGCATCAGAAAATAGCTGGGCGTTGTGGTGGGCGCCTGTAGTCCCAGCTACTTGGGAGGCTGAGGCAAGAGAATCGCCCAAGACCTGGAGGTTGCTGTGAGCTATGACTCTATGGCACTCTACTGAGGGTGATAGAGTGAGACTCTGTCTCTACAAAAAACAAAAACAAAAAAGTTTGCTGAAGAGTAAATTAACAAGCTGGAGAATTAAGCTGAGATAATTTTCCAGAACAAAGCACAAAGAGAAAAAGAGGAGTGTGAATGAAAAATTAAGGGATCATGAAGACTAGATTAAAAAATGCAAGCATCCATTTAGTAAATCCTAAAAGAGACCATTCCTCCCAAAAGAGATGAATTACCTATGAAGAAATGAGAATCAGGCGATGCTCATAGCTCAGTGGGTAGGCGCTGGCCACATACGCCAGGGCTGGCAGGTTCAAATCTAGCCCAGGCCAGCTAAAACAACAATGACAACAGCAACAAAAAAATAGTTGGGCGTTGTGGCTGGCGCCTGTAGTCCCAGCTACTGGGGAGGGTGAGGCAAGAGAATCACTTAAGAGTTTGAGGTTGCTGTGAGTGTTGACACCACGGCACTCTACCCCGGGCAACAGCTTGAGACTCTGTCTCAAAAAAATAAATAAATAAAAGAAAAAAGAAATGAAAATCAAATGGGCATCACCTTTTTCATCACTGACACTGAATGCCTTTAATAGGCTGATGGAAAATAACTTTGAACTAGAATTCTATACCATCGTTCAAGTTACAGGGTGAAATAAAAATACATCAGAATCCAAGAAAGTATGCTATTCACAGGCTCATTTAGGACTAATAAAAGATGAATTCTAGGGCAGCGCCTGTGGCTCAGTAAGTAGGGTGCTGGCTCTATATATCACCAAGGGGACCAAGGGTGGCAGGTTCAAACCCAGCCCCAGCCAAACTGCAACAAAAAACTGCAAAAAAAAAAAAGAAGAAAGGAAAAAAAAAGAAAAAGAAAAAAGTAAAGAAAATCTAAGTGCAAAATACTTAAGGCTAACCATTAAAAGAACAGATATAGAATGTATGACTTTCAAACACGTAAAGGACAAAGTAAAAACAGTACGGAGGCTGGGTACAATGGCTCATGCCTATAATCCCAGCACTTTGGGAGGCTGTAGCAGGAGGATTGCTTGAGGCCAGGAGTCTGAGCCCAGCCTGGGCAACACAGTGAGACTCTGTCTCTAAAAAGAAAAATAATTTTAAAAAAATATTAGGTTGGTATGGTTGTGTGCACTTATAGTCTCACCTATTCAGAGGGCTGAAGTGGAGGGATCACTTGAACCCAGGAGTTGGAGGTTACATTAAGTGTGATTGCACCACTTCACTCCAGTCTAGGCAACAGAGTTAGACCACATCTTAAAAAAATTTTTTTTGATCAATCAATAGAAGAAAAAGATATTGAGAAGGAATGATGATGAAGGCATGTTTATCTTTTGTTGAGTAAAAAGCTATTCCCAAATTTAGTGACTTAAAAATAACATCAAAATATGGATGAACCTTGTGAATACTTGTTAAGTGAAATAAGCCAGTCACAAAAGCTGAATACTGTATGATTCCACTTATATAAGGGACCTAGGGTAGTCAAATTCATAGAAAGAGAAAGTAGAATAGTGATTGCAGCAGGTGGAGGAGGGAGGAAATGGGAATTGTTTAATAGGAACAGAGTTTTAATTTTACTATTTTATGAGATAAGAAAGTTCTGGAGATCTGTTCAACAGTGTGAATATATTTAGCACTATTGAACTGTATACTTAAAAAGTGTTAAGATGAGGGCCGAGTACAGTAGCTCACACCTGTAACCCAGCACTCTGGGGGGCTGCGGCAAGAGGATAGCTTGAGCCCAAGAGTTTGAGGTTGGTGTGAACTATGACGCCATAGCACTCTATTAGAAGCAAGAAAGTGAGACTCTGTCTCAAAAAAAAAAGTGTTAAGATGGTTTAAAAAAATTAAAAACATCAATTTATGGGGCTCATGATTCCATGTGTCAGCAGTTTGGGCTGGGCTCAGCAGGGTGGTTCTGCTGATATGGGTTAGACTCATTCACGTGTCTGCAGTCAGTTGCCTTGTTGGCCGGGGTATGGCTGGCCTAAGATGGCTCAGCTGGAACAGCTTGTCTATGCCCATCTAGCCTCTCACCCTCCAGCAGGCTACCTGAGCTAATGCTCCTGGCAATGGCAAGAGCCCCAGGAGAGAAGACCAGGCTCAGAATTGGTCATTTCACTGTCCATTGTCACAACAAGTCACAAGGCCAGCCCAGATTTCAGGTTTGTGGAAATGGGCTCCACCTCCTAATGGGAGGAGCTACCATGTCACTTGGAAAAGATTTCTGCCATCTGATTTTCTGTTTTCTATTCAACAGGTCATGTTAGATTGTAAAGATATTCACAAATTATGTACCTCCCTATTCTTATCCCTGTTTTACAGGTGAGGAAAGGCTCAGAGAGTTTCAGTGATTTGCTCCAAGTCCGACAGCCAGTGAGGAAGTAAGTAAGGATGGGAAGGTGGGACGTGACCTGATTTCTTGTCCTTAGTACTGGCGGAGGGCAAGATGTGGAGAACAACCCCTTCCCTCTTGCAGCTGGTTACATGCCCTTAAAACCTTCCAGCCCACACATGGAATGGGGACTCAAATTTTGGGGGAAATTTCTAGGCACCTACATTTTCTTAGTGGCCACTTTATTTCCAAATCAGGTCTTTAAGAAAATCTCAACTTTGCCTTAGATGAACTAAAGGACAAAGTTATTGGGATTCATACAGAGGGTATATGGAGTTTTGAGCAGGGTTGGGACTTGGGAGACAGGAGAGAGAGGCAGAAAAGCCAGGGGGAGATGAGGACAGACAGACAGAGAAGAGGGAGACCAAGAAGAAGGAGTGAGAAGACAGATCCTAAGCTGTACACAGGTGATGCCTGTGCGTATGTCAACTTGCATACACACTTACATAATCTGTGTATGCGCAGATAGAGAGACAGATGTAGAAAGAGAAGCATTTAAGTAGAGACAGAGAAACTGCAGAAGGGGTAGAATGTGAAATGAAGTGAGAAAACAGAAATGGAGTGACAGACAAAGATAATAAGAAAGAAAGAGAGACTGAAACCCAGAAGCAGCCGTAGAGAAGGGGATGAGACATAAAGACAGAGACAGATTGGGACAGGAAAAAAAGAGGAAGAGAGAAAAAGGGAAAAGGATAAGAGGAGAAAGCAGGGAGAGAGGGAGAAGAAGAACGAGGGAGACAGACAGGGATTGAGAGGCTGGCTGGGGTGGGGTGGGGGAGGGACCAAGGACAGGAGGAAGGAGAAGGTCATGATGAGAAAGCGCACACAGACGAGCAGGAGACGATGGGGGCAGCAGGAGGGCAGCGGGGCAGAAGTGGGGCACAGCTTAGCCAGCCAGCTTTGCTTCTCTGCAGGGAGGCTGGCACCCTGGGGTGGCTGATTCCCCCCACTATTATGGAAGACCCTCCTGCTGCGGCTGAGGCTCCCCCACCCCGCAGCCCCAGTACCAAGCAGAAATCAGAGGAGGGAGGAATTTGGGTGCAATATTCCTCATTCAGAACAGAACCATTAATGTATTCTAAAAAGCTTTTTAGCTGTGGACTGCTCTGCATGTTATTAATTTCTTTGTTACAGATCTTGTTATTTTCAGAGGTCCCTGGGGACCCGTTAACAATGGGTTTTTATGGGAAAGAAGTCGGTTAAAGTGGTGGGAATAACTGCTCCTCAGCCCTGAGTCAGTAATCGGAGTTGCACGGAGGATAATGTAGGCTGTTTTAATTTCCAAAATAGCAACAGTTCAGACATTTAATTGCAGTTTTATGCCCCCTTTTCATGCTGCTGAGTGTAAAATATGTGACCAGTAATATATAACGGCTAACCACTGAGCCATAGACTGCCCCAGCGTCCTCATCTCTCGGGGAGCAGGGAGGAAGGAAGGAAGGAGGGAGAGGGAGAAAGAAGACCCTGGGTGTTTCACCGAGCTCAAAGCACTGTGCCACCTGGGTTCTTTCCTGCCCTCCCTCTGTCCCACATTCTCCACGACCCTTCCTCCATCTCTGTCGTGTGTTTTTTAAACTTTATGTGTATATTTTTTTCCTTTTTTTCCCTGTTGCCTCAACATCCCCACAAAAAGGCTGTGAGCACCTGCCCGGGTGCCCCAGAGTAGCAAAGTGGGTCCCCGACAGTAACCTCAAATGCACCAGTGAAATCCCCTGCACCTGTCCTTGTGCGCTTCACCCTGACCTTGGGCCAAACTTTGTTTCCCTCTGCCTCTCCTGTGTCCCCTCACGGACACCCCTCACATCACATAAAAAGAACAAAGAATAATCTCTTGGTGTGGCAACAGACGTTCGGGAAATCATCTCTGGATAACTGTGTGAACTTCTCAGGTTGATGGGGTAGGGTGCCGAGGTGGTCTCAGGGATGAGCATACCACAATGATTGATAGGCCTGTTGAGGCAAAAGGCTGGCTGTCATCTGGGTGCCACCAACCTTCATGTCTTTTCTGGTCCCTTCTTCCTTTGGGTGTCAGGCCCCAACTATTTAAAACCTACTGATTTTTAAGCTCCCCAAGAGTGGGAATGGTGTTAGCTCTGAAATCTGACAGTGTCTGGTACATGGGAAAATCTGCTGAGTAGATGGCAAGATTTCCATTTTCCCTGTGGTCCCTGTCATCTAGACACCCAAGAATGGAGTACGAGTTCCTTTTATGGACACAGCCTTTATTTTCTCTCATGATCAGGGCACCTGTTAGCAACAGGCAGCTCTCCAAAGTTGAGGGCTGTGAACCAACTCTTCTCTCTGAGAACTGTCCCTTCATTTAACCCTGTGACTTGTGCCCTCGGCACAGATGATTGGACCAGCTGTGACACTTGATCCAAGCTGAGCCAATCAGATTCTCTCTCCATGCCATTCGTTTCTTTGACAGAGCAAATAAGTCTCAATTAGTGTTTGAAAGAATAACTTGTGGGTTTATAAGCTCTAGATCCATTATATTCCCTATGCTACGACTGTCCAACTTGTTAAGCTATGAACTGCCTCTCCCAGAATCTCCTTCCAGTGTCAGGTTGACCCAAAGAGGAATTGGGATGCAGGGAGTGAGAGGTGGAAGTGCCAGAGCTGCCATTATCCTGTGATGGTCTTTGTGGTCAAGTGTGGTGTGGACAGATGCTGAGGTGCCAGGTGGGTCTTAGCCTGTCTTCCTTCTTCGCTGCTAAGCAACTTGCTCTTCCTGCTACCCAGGAGCAGCCCCATGTCCATGATGAGACATGTTGTTTGGCAGGCCCAGGCTGGATTCGAACCTGCCAGGTCAGGGGTACGTGGCTGGCGCCTTAGCCCGCTGAGCCACAGGCGCCGAGCCCTGATCTTTAAAGTATAACAGAGGTGCTTTAATAGGGATTGCATTAAATCTATAGATTGCTTTAGGTAGTATAGACATTTTAACAATGTTGTTTCTTCCCAGCCATGAGCATGGTAAATTTTTCCATTTGTTAATATCTTCAGCTATTTCTTTTCTCAGACTTTCATAGTTCTCTTTATAGAGATCTTTCACGTCCTTTATTAGGTACACTCCCAGATATTTCATCTTCTTTGGCACTATTATAAAGAGAATAGTGTCCTTGATTATTTTTTCACCTTTACTATTGTTGGTATATATAAAGGCCACAGATTTGTTTGTATCGATTTTGTATCCTGAGATGCTGCTGTATTCCTTGATCACTTCTAGAAGTTTTATAGTTGAGTTCCTGGAGTTTTCCAGATATACAATCATATTCTCTGTAAAGAGTGACAGTTTGATCTCCTTTGACCCTATGTGGATACCCTTGATTGCCTTCTCTTGCCTGATTGTGATGGCTAAGACTTCCATTACAATGGTAAAAAGCAGTGGAGACAATGGGCAACCTTGCCTGGTTCCTGATCTGAGTGGAAATGACTTCAATTTTACTCCATTTAATACGATATTGGCTGTGGGTTTGCTATAGATAGCCTCTATCAGTTTAAGAAATGTCCCTTCTATACCTATTTTCTTAAGCATTCTGATCAAGAAAGGATGCTGGATATTATCAAAAGCTTTTTGTGCATCAGTTGAGAGAATCGTGTGATCTTTGTTTTTTATTTTGTTTATGTGATGTATTATATTTATAGATTTATAAATTTATATATCGAACCATCCTTGGTACCCTTGGATGAAACCCACCTGGTCATGATATATAATTTGTTTGACATATTGCTGGATTCTGTTAGGATATTATTGAATATTTTTGCATCAATATTCATTAGAGATATTGGTCTATAATTTTCTTTTCTTGTTGGGTCTATTCCTTGTTTGGGGATCAGGATGATATTTGCTTCATAGTATGTATTGGGAAGTAGTCCTTCTTTTTCTATGTTTTGGAAAAGGTTAAGTAATATAGGTACTATTTCCTCTTTAAAGGTTTGGTAGAATTCTTTTTTTTTTTTTTTTTTTTTTTGAGACAGAGCCTCAAGCTGTCACCCTGGGTAGAGTTCCGTGGCATCACAGCTCACAGCAACCTTTGATTCCTGGGCTCAAGCAGGTCTCTTGCCTCCACCTCCCAAGTGGCTGGGACTACAGGCGCCCACCACAAAGCCCTGCCATTTTTTGGTTGCAGCCGTCATTGTTGTTTGGCGGGCCCTGGGGCTGGATTCGAACCCGCCAGCTCAGGTGTACGTGGCTGGCACCTTAGCCCGTTGAGCCACAGGCGCCGAGCCTCTTTTCTCTATTAAGTTTTAAATTGGAAGTGTTGCAGTTCTCAAACTTAGTTGTATGATGCATCACCTCCAGGTCTTGTAAAACACACACATGTACATTTTACTTATAACGAAGTAGACAATTATGACTGACTTCATGATATTCATTCCAATCCATATGAATAGCCTGGCCATTTGCGGTAATTCCATACCCTTCAAAGACAGACAGGCGTAATTCAATTTGGCCCAGTAAGACACAAGAAGCAATTTGCTTGCTTTTTGCTTTTGGGAAAGAGAAATCCTTTTTTCTTTTCTCCAGATAGATACAAATAAGTACAAATGTTGCATTATTTATGGAAGGACCCAACCGTAGGTCCTTGAGAACTAACCTAAGGCCCATGTTGACACCTTGAAAAGGGCCAAGCTAAGACAATTACAAAAAATCAGAAATAAAACATCTTGTCATTTAAGTTTTCTTACAGCTTATGCCAGTGTAAATCAGATTTAAGATACCCATATCCAAAAGTAAACTGAATTCTGAAAAAGGTCTATTCGTTAGGGTTGAAAGCCATTGGACTAGAGAAGTACTAACTTGAAATTCAAAAGGAATTAAAGTACAATAATGTGAAGAACTGGAAAGGAAAAGCAAATATAATAAAAACCCAAAGTACAAGGCAAACTCCTAATCATAAAAATGTAACCACAGTTCTCAAAATACAAACAATGTATCTCTGTACCCTCCTTCTACAGTAATTTTTTAGTACCAGGCATATGAATGCTGTTTAATAATAACATATCTAAAGCATTGAATCCAAAGACTTATATTAGTCTCAAAAAGTCTTCCCCTGGCTTCAAGTATGTTTCAATATAGAAAATAAAAACCAAAACATTGTTAAACCACCTCAACATGAAGGAGTCACAAGTTAAAAATGTTGCAGACTTATTGGTACCACAGGAAAACTATGAGCTAATTATTAAATCAGAATCCTACATATATTTTTGTTAGGAATAATTACTTTTCAAGTGAATGGCTTCTATAAAAAAAAATAATAATCATTAGTTAATTTTTTTTCTTTTTTTGGAGACAGAGTCTCACTTTGTTGCCCTTGGTAGAGTGTCATGGTGTCATAGCTCACAGCAGCCTCAAACTCTAGGGCTCAAGTGCTTCTCTTGCCTCCGCCTCCCAAGTAGCTGCCTGCCACAACACCGGGCTATTTTTAGAGACTTGCTCTCACTCTTGCTCAGGCTAGTCTCAAACCCGTTAGCTCAGCCAATCCATCCACCTCGGCCTCCCAGAGTGCTATCATTAGTTGATTTTATATAAGACATTCTGCTTTAAGGTCAATAGAGAAAGAGAATCAAGTGAAAATATACTTTAGTTTCTACAAGTACTCTTAAATGACTCAATTACATGGCTCTCAAATAACTGAGTTACAGAAACCTTAAGTGAAGCCTATAATCAAATCATAAAGCATTAGCTTAAAAACTGTTCTGAGTAAGCGTCTATAAGCAAATCCTAATTTATGAATTACTTAAAAGTTATTACTTTATTTCAAAATTTTCCCACAGTTTTCATTAGAACTAATGGTGTTGTAATACAAAAAAACTTTCAAAGGTATTGGCTAATTTTGAAAAACATAGCATCCTCCACTGGAAGACAAATCTAAAGCTAAACTTATGGTCTTGCTTGCTACTAACATTTTGAACAAAATGGTATCAATTTATAACAGCCTATTTGCTGGAATTTTAGATTTATTTCAATTAAAAAGTTGGTGATTTGGTCATGTTTATAAAGACATGTGACTTCAATGACCTTTAGTTATGACTAACATAACCACAGTGGTTAAATTCTTCCTAAATAAATGTTCTATTCATTATAAAAAAGCATTTATTAGGTGCTCATGGTACTTCATGAGAAACCATCTAAAGATAATGAAACAGAGATAGAAACTACCTTTGAACAACTCAAAATTAAATACAACAACAAAAAGTAAATATTTAGATTTAATGAATTACTAGTAGAGCCCTCTTTCTGTCAAGATAAGTCCACAGAGATTAGGCAAATCACTACCTTATTCAGTAGGGCAAGAATTATATGATTTAGGTTTTCTGACCCATAAAAAGTGATGCCAGGAAAAAGCAAAAGGTGAAACCCTAAAATTTAATTCTACTTTTAAGATCCTTAAAGGAATCCACATAAATTGTTTTATTAATATTATATCTGCTATGTGAAATAACATTCTTTGCTCACTTATTTTGCCAACAATGTATTTTATTTATTTATTTATTTTTCTTTGACATAGTGTCTCACTATCTCTCCCTCGGTAGAGTGCCAAGGCATCACAGGTCACAGTAACCTCAAACTCTTGGGCTTAAGTGATTCTCTTGCCTCAGCCTCCCAAGTAGCTGGGTCTGCCACAATGCCTGGCTATTTTTTTGGTTGTAGTTATCATTGTTGTTTGGCAGGCCTGGGCTGGGTTTGAACCCACCAGATCCGGTATATGTGGCTAGCACCCTAGCCGCTGAGGTGCCAAGCCAACAATGTATTTTATTAAAGTGACAAGGTTTCTGAGTCACCCAGGCTGGAGTGCAGATCATAGGCACACAGCAGCCTCAAACTCCTGCACTCAGTCTGTCCTGCCTCAGCCTTCTATGTAGCTGGGATTTGCTCCACACTCGGCTAATGTTGCCCAGGCCTCAAGTGATTCTGTCTCTCAAAGCACTAGGATTACAGGTGTGGTCACTATACCTGGCCTAATATTTGAAAGTAAAATATCAACCTAATACTGGACCAGAATTTTCTGCTATATGTACAAAAAAACAGCTGGGTCTTCTTTTAACCTATTTATAATAAAAGTTTCCTGAACCATTTTCTAGATTCACAGGAATTAATACAGCTTACTACTGTGTATATTTATAAGGCAATGTCTCATAGGTAATAAGTGCTCAATAAATACATATCAATTAACAAATTGAGGCCTGTAATTCTAGCACTCTAGGAGCCTGGGGCAGTGGACTGTTTGAACTCAGGAGTTCGAGATCAAGTGAGCAAGAGTGAGACCCCATTTCTACTAAAAATAGAAAAACCAGCCAGGCGTTGTGGTGGGCACCTATAGTCCCAGCTACTAGGAAGTCTAAAGTAGGAGGATCGCTTGAGACCAAGACTTTGAGGTTGCTGTGAGCTACAATGCCACAGCACTCCAGCCTAGGGTAACAGAGTAAGACTCTGTCTCAAAAATAAAATAAAATAAAAATAAACAAATTGAGGCTCGGCACCTGTGGCTCAACGAGCTAAGGTGCCAGCCACGTACACCTGAGCTGGCGGGTTTGAATCCAGGCCCCGGGCCCGCCAAACAACGACGGCTGCAACCAAAAAATGGCCGGGCGTTGTGGCGGGCACCTGTAGTCCCAGCTACTTGGGAGGCAGAAGGCAAGAGACTCGCTTGAGCCCAGGAATTGGAGGTTGCTGTGAGCTGCAATGCCACGGCGCTCTATCCAGGGTGACAGCTTGAGGCTCTGTCTCAAAAGAAAAAAAAAAAAAATAAACAAATTGAAACAAAATCTGATTAACCTTTGTGACAGATACTGCTATCATTCCAAATTTATCCACCTCTCTGTGTCAAGATCCAATTTTTAGCTGAGTAGATGAACATCTAGAAAAGAAAGCCTACATTTCTCGGCCTCTTGAGATCTGATCAGACTTTGGCCAATGGGATATAGAGAGTGTCCATAAAGTTCATGTGCAACTTAAAATAGTTTACTATTAATGTACTACTGTATGACTTCTAGGATATGTTCCAAATTTTGGATTAAATCTAAAAGAAAGGAAGAAGGCCTTTCTCCATCCTTTCTTATTCCTGCTAGGTATAATGTTGGAATGAACAGATAGTTTAAACCATAAAATAAAAATCATGGATAGTGGACTAGTAAAATCAGAGCCCAATGTCATGGTGAACCCTTCATACCAACCCAGAATCCTTATCTCTTTCACCACAATAAAGAACAAATTTCTTTCTTTTTAAAACTGTTGTTTTAGGTTTCCTCTCACTCTGGTGAATCTAATTTTAATTAACAGGCACATAAAATATAAAAACATTCTCTATATTTGTGTAAAAGTCTTAAATAAATTATTTTAAGATTTATAAATCTTAAACATATTAAGGATTAGTGGAAACAACACATGCTGTTACAGTCAATAGAACTTGTTTAAATATCATCTCCATTACTTAGCTTTAAGATCTTAGCAGAGTACTTAGCCTCAATGAACCTCAGTCTCCACAAGTATAAAGTGGTAGAAAATATTTAACTTCTCTGAATTAGTGTGGGGATTAAATACCAAGGGGGAAAAAGAGGAAGCAAAAGGAAAACAAGAGTTAGCAAAGAGAGCTTACAAAAATATTAGATGGGAAAAGGAAATAAAAATGGTATTTTTTAAACCTAAAAATAATAAAGAAAGCAGATAATTCAAATATGTTTGCAGGGACATTAAAAAAAATCAAAAATGTCCTGCTATCTCATCTTTTATAACATATAACATTAACAAAGCTATGATATGTAAGGGTTCTTTTAGCTCTAAAATTTTATCACAAAATGATAGTATGTTGCAAATATCTATTCTAGCAATTTTACTTCTTTTTTTTTTTTTTTTTTTTTGAGACAGAGCCTCAAGCTGTCGCCCTGGCATCACAGCTCACAGCAACCTCCAACTCCCGGGCTTAAGGGACTCTTTTCCCTTAGCCTCTCAAGTAGCTGGGACTACAAGCTGGGACTACAGGCGCCCACCACAATGCCCAGCTATTTTTTTGGTTGTAGCTGTCATTGTTGTTTGGCAGGCCTGGGCTGAATTCAAACCCTTCAGCTCTGGTGTATGTAGCTGATGCCTTAGCCGCTTGAGCTACAGGTGCTGAGCCAATTTTTCTTTTTCTGTTTTTTTTTAGACAGAGTTTCACTATGTCCCCTTGGTAGAGTGCTATTACGTCACAGCTCACAGCAAGTTCATAGTTGAGTTTAAGTGATTATCTTGCCTCCACCTCCCAAGTAGGTGGAACTACAGGCACCTGCTATGGCACCTGGCTATTTTTTTGTTGCAGTTGTTTTAGCCAGCCTGGGTCGGGTTCAAACCCACCACCCTTGGTGTATGTGGCTGGCACCATAACCACTGTGCTATGGGTGCTGAGCCTCTAGCAATTTTTCTTAAGAACTTTCAGCTCCATGCCACTTTTGAGAAAAAATAACACACCCCAACACATACTTTAATAAGAGCCAGTATTCTCCATGATATGGCTTGATCATCTTAGGTGCAGGTGGACATAAAGTTCATGTGCAATTGAAAACACTTTCACATAGTAAATTGCACATGAACTTTATGTCTATCCGCTATAAACATTGTGCTGAATCCCCAAAATGTTCTGCGGTCTCCAGAATCTTTTGTATACACTCTCTTTTTTGTCGCAATTTCTAAGAACTAAGGCCTCCAATGATGCTTACAACTTATAAATAAGAGTTACCCTGAAGACTAATAGGCTAGGATAAGCGAAAATAATGAACCCCTAAAAATCTGTAGCTTAAAACAACAAAAATTTATTTCTCACTTTGCTTTATGTGTCTACAATGGGTTAGTGAAGAGCTCTGCTCCATAGAATACTCTACTGGAACTCAGGCTTAAATAATGCTGTGTGCAGCTGCAGAAAGAAAAGAAAGTTCTGGAAGGTCTCATACTGGCAATTGGCAATTGGCAATTAAAGGATTGGCCTGGAAGTGATACACTCACTTCCATTCACAACTCTCTGGTCAGAACTGTTCACACAGCCCAATGACAAAGGGGTAGAAGTGCCAAATAGAGGAGGGCCAAAAACCATTAGTAAGCAGTATAAATGACTACTCCAAGGTCCTGTCTAAATGAGACACATAGAAGAGGTTAAATGTTTTTAGTGATGTAGATCTGAAAAATTATTACTTCTAATAGTCATAAAATCATTTAACAAAATTAGGACTTTAAACAAACCACCAGACCCTTGGGGAATCTATATCAAATGCTTGCTTACATACGTACCTATATATTGGTATTTATATAGACATGGATAACTGCATATACACATAAATACATTCTCCAAAAGACATAGTACATTTCTGGGGAAATAGAAATGGCAATGCTAGCCCAAATTTAAGGCTTTTAAAAAGAGCCACTTATTTATCCCTAATGTTAAGTTTCTAATACCACAATTATGAGTAATTTTTTTAATACAAGCACTGAATATATGACCAAAAGTTAGCAAGAGCCCACACTTAAAAGCCTACATAGGTCACAGAAAAAGCAAGTGAGTGAAATGAGACATTAAGAAATGGTGAGAACTACAGAATTTATGGCGTACGCAATTCTTAGCCAGTATTAACCCTGGCCAACTTTTGTCATGCTGGAATTCAAGCCCGTATTGTTAGATGCTCTAAAATGTGAAAAGAATTTGGGAACCAAGATTACATGAAATCTCTGGAAGCTTTAGGTTCTTATCTTCCTTCATGGGATTTCCTGAAATGTCATCATAATGTAACACAATGTGAGCTTTTTAATGTTCACAGTCATGTATACTTGGTAGTTTCTTCCAATTTGCAAATTCATGTTTTTTTGTGAGAAAATTTCTTGAAATATTTGTTTGAATTACTTCTCAATTTTGTTTCTGGAAATCCTAATATTTGACAGTTGAAACAGATTGAGTTTTCTCTTCTTGCCCACATTTCACATTTTTATTTACTATTATCATTTTTAAACAGTCTCACTCAGTTGTCCTTGGTAGAGTGCCGTGGCATCATTAACTCACAGCACCCTCAAACTCTTGGGTTCAAGTGATCCTCTTGCCTCCACCTCCCAAGTACCTGAGACTACAGGATCCTGCCACATGCCCAGCTAGTTTTTCTATAATTAGTGGGGGAGGAGAGGTGTCTCACTCTTGCTCAGGCTACTCTCCAACTCCTGAGCTCAGGCAATCTATCTGCCTCAGCCTCCTGGAGTGCTAGGATTACAGTACAAGCCACCATATCCAGCCCATATTTCATCATTTTAAACTTCTTTTTCTACACAGAGTCTCAATTTTCACCCTTAATAGAGTGCCATGGCATCACAGCTCACAGAAACCTCAAACTCTTGGGCTCTAGTAATTCTCTTGCCTCAGTCTTTCAAGTAGCTGGGACTATAGGCACAAAGCCTGGCTATTTTTAGAGACCGTGTCTTGCTCTTGCTCTTGCTCAGGCTGATCTCAAACTCCTGAGCTCAAACAATCCACACATCTCAGACTCCCATAGTGCTAGGATTACAAGTGTCAGCCACAATGCCTGGCCTCAATATTTTTAGACTTTTAAATTTAAATTCTAGTTCCCCAGGCACTCCTGTCATTGCCCAATGGGATCATGAACAAAGTGGGTATGGTGGTAAGGATGGAAGGTATAAATGGGCTCCGAAAAACGATTTCCACTCACCAAGGCCAATTTGGTTGTGCTGAGTACTCCTTTTGGCAGCAAAGGTCAATACTTGGCCCCTAAAACAACATCATGTGCTGGCGTCATTAGCCAGCTATCTGGTGGCATGTTGATTATACTGGATCACTTCTATCACAAAAAGGGCAGGATTTGCTTTTACTGGATTAGATACTTCACAGCAGATGAAGAGCAGTAATGGCCCCATGCTCACGGAATTCATTGGTTTTACCATGTTCCCCTGCATAGAACAGTGAAAAGGCCCCTTGAAAATTTAGTCATACTGTTTGCTAACTGGTATTACTTTACAGGACTAGGGAAGGGTTCCCTAGGAGAGTGTATATGCTCTGAATCTGTGTCCAACATATGGTGCTATTCTCCCACAAATAGGATTCACAGGTCCAGTAATCAAGGAGTGGAAATGAGAGTGACAACCACTTCTTATTACCCTTAATGACCTAGTAACAAAATTTTTGCTTCTTCTATCTGTAAGTTTATGCCCTGCTGGCCTATGAGTCTTAGTTCCAAAGGAAGGAATGCTTCCATCTTGTGGAGACACAATAGTGATTCTACTGAACTGGATGTCAAGATTGCTACCTGGCGTCTTGGATCTCCTAAGGCCTCTGAATCAACAGACAAGAAAGTTAACATTGTGTTAGCTGGAGTGTTTGATCTTGACTACCAAGGAGAAATTGCCAATGGTCCTCCACGATGGAGAAAAGGAAAACAATATCTGGAATACAAGAGATCCCCTAGGGCAGCAGTTAGTTCTCAACCTGTGGGTCCTGACCCACAGGAACTGTATTAAAGGGCCCCAGCATTTGGAAGGTTGAGAACCACTGCCCTAGGGCATCTCTTAATAACATCATGCCCTATGATCAAAGTCAATGGAAAACTACAAGAACCAATTCAGGCAGGACTACTAATGGCCCAGACCTATGAGGAATAAAGGTTTGGGTTACCTCTAGGAGATAAAAAACCACGATAAGCTAAAATACTTGCTGAAAGCAAAGAGAGTACAGAATGGGTAGTGAAGAAGGTAGTTATGAATAATAAAGACTAGTGAGGTTACAGAATATCCAGAAGAGCAACCACCACCCCAGCGCCCTGCATCCTCTTCAGGGGAAAGGGTTAGTATGCTTTAGGTTGTACACAGGATAGGAATATTGTGTTAGGTAAAAGGATGACCTTTTTGTTATATTTACCTGGAGATTAAATATAGTTTTAGGAGATACATATGGGTGCCAAGTAGAAAAGAGGTAGACTTCTGATAATTCTATGTGTCAACTGCAGTGGTTCTGGATAAGATTAAAATTGAAAGCAATGAACCCTGAGTAAGCAGACTGGCCACCATAATGTGGCTGGGCCTCATCCAATCAGTTGAAGGCCTGAATAGAACAAAAAGACTGGCCTTCCCAGCTAACTGCCTTCAGCGTTCATCTTCACCACCAGCTCTTCTGGGTGTTTCTGTGAATTTCCTATTGGGTTCTGTTTTTCTAGAGAACCCTAAAACACACAGTTTTAATTTGTTATTATTACTACCTTCCCATTCCGTTTCTTATATTTTCTTCTATGTATTATGTGCACATCTAGTCAGTTGCATAATAGACAATGTGTGTACAGGTTGAACTAAATCCCTCAAAAAGATATTGAGGTCCTAACCCCATACCTGTGAATGTGACCATTATTTACAAATATGGTCTTTGTAGACACAATAAAGTTAAGATGAGGTTATTAGGGTAGGCCCTAATCCAATAGAGGGCATTTGCCTTCTTTTAGGCCTACCCTAATAACCTCATCTTAACTTTATTGTTAAAATGAAGATAGAGACAAAAAAAGAAGACCATGTGACAAGAGGGGCAGAAATTGCAGTGATATAGCAGGAATGCCAAGAATTAATAGCCACCACCACAATTTAGGAATACACAGGAAGGAGTCTATCTAGATTCTCAAAAGCAGCAGGATGTGTTACCTTAATTTTTGACAGAAGTGTGAAAGAATTCCTCTTGTACTTCTAGAGCTATGACAGAATAAATTTCTGTTGTTTTAAGCTCTCAACTAGTGGTAATTTGTTAATGGTGGTCCTAGAAAACCAGTAAAATGTGACACTCAAAGATTTTATATTTAATATATCTACACTCAAATTGATTTATGGGACAAATACATCATCTCCAACTTTCTGCCACTACAAATAATATGGCAATGAATATCCATGTACATATCCCCTTATGACACTCCTATAAATACCTTGAGATCTACGTCTAAAAATGAAATTACTGCCTAACCTTTTGGCTTCTCTGGGCCACAGTAGAAGAAAAGTTGTCTCAAGCCACATATTAAACACTAACAAAAACTGATGACTGAAAAAAAAAGTTCCATGCATAATTTTTGTGATAACAGCCATCACAGATAAACAAAACATCCTCACACAATAATCCCAATTATGTAGCAGCCTGTTCAGACAGTCTTTTTAAAGTTGTTGAGCCAAGGCTCAGCACCCATAGCATAGTGGTTATGCAGCCAGCCACATACACTGAAGCTGGCGAGTTCGAACCCAGCCCAGGCCAGCTAAAAAATAATGACAACTGCAACAAAAAATGGCCAGGCGTTGTGGCGGGCACCTGTAGTCCCAGCTATATTGGAGGCTGAGGAAAGAGAATCATGTAAGCCCAAGAGTTTGAGGTTGTTGTGAGCTGTGATGTCACAGCACTCTACCAAGGGCAACGAAGTCAGACACTTAAAAAAAAAAAAAAAAGGCAAAACATCGTTGAGCCAAGTCCCAAGTTTGCAATCACTAATGTAGAAAATGTACATATCTAAGTAATAAAATATCTGGGTTTTTAAAAATCTTTTTAATTGTAAAAGCAGGCAACATAAAACTAGTGGGATATTTGACATTGCATTTGAGAAACTGATGAATCCATATTTGGTACAATGGAAGTAGCTGCAATTCTCAACAATTTTCTCAAACAATCATTAGGTTCCAATTCATCAGATATTTTGATTCTACTTTTTTTTTTTTTTTTTTGAGACAGAGCCTCAAGCTGTTGCCCTGGGTAAAATGTCGTGGCATCACGGTTCACAGCAACCTCCAATTCCTGGGCTCAAGTGAGTCTCCTGCCTCTGCCTCCCAAGTAGCTCGGACTACAGGCGCCTGCCACTTGCCCGGCCATTTTTTGTTTGCAGCTGTCATTGTTGTTTGGCGGGCCCGGGCTGGATTCGAACCCGCCAACTCAGGTGTACATGGTTGGCGCCTTAGCCCGTTGAACCACAGGGGCTGAGCCTCTAATTTTACTCTTAATGTGCTTCACTCTTGAAAAATAGTTCTTGCAAAAACCACATAAAAGTGTGATTGTGAAGCAAGAGACCTTTGTCGCTGGATAAGACCTATCAAAGTCCAGTAAAGAGATATGATCAAATTTTTAAGTTGAATGTCAGACTGCAGCTCTTCACATTTGAAAACTGGCAGATAACATTTATGTCGACTGAAAATGGAGTTGCAAATGTACCAAAATATTATTTCCCTAGAAATCTCAAAATCTGTTTTCAAATTTTTATATCAAGTTGAAAACAGGACTGCATATTTTTGACTGTTCACAGGACCATACTTAGCCAACATGTCCAAATGCATAAAATTACCTTAATTTCAGCTTGCCGTAATTTCTAACACTAGAACTCGGTGTTGCATTTTGGCCAGGGCCAGGTTTGAACCTGCCACCCTTGGTATATGGGGCTGGTGTCCTACTCACTGAGCCAGAGGTACCACCCAAAACATTTTTTGATGAGAACACAGGTTTTTTTCAGTTCCACTATTTTGTCATTACAACATACCCTTTATATTCATTGAATATGGCAGCATGTTTTTGCATGTAATGCCTTTTCAAATTATAGTCTTTGAAAACTTGCACAAATTCCCTACAAATTACGCAGAGTGCCTTACTCTTTGCTTCAACAAAAAAGTCATCTGTTGGTCAATTCATAATTGCCGAGTCATGGAAGCAACCTAAGTGCCTATCAACCCATGAATGGATCAACAAACTGTAGATGTATACCACGGAATATTATGCAGCCATTAAAAAGATGGAGGCTTAACATCTTTTACACTTACTTGGATGGAGTTGAAATACATTCTTCTTAGAAAAGTATCACAAGAATGGAAAGATAAATATCCAATGTACTCCATACTAATACGAAATTAATACATAATAATTACATGTTCCTAAGAACAATGAAACACTATTATAGTCCAGTTCAGGGGTAGAGGATAGGGGAAGACATATGGCAAAAGGAGGGAGGGTAAGAGGTGGCATCTCATCTAATGTGAACATTGTGAGGCTGTATAACATGCTCCTGGGTGAGGGGCTCTTCTACAAGTGGAACTTTACCCTGAACGTGAGAACAATGTAACCTAAATATTGTACCTTCATATTAGTTTGAATAAAGTTTTTAAAAAAAAGAACAGGAAATCACACACACACACAAAAGTCACCTGTCCACTTTTCACTGAACTACCTTCCTTCATTTAGAATTTTTCTCTTTTCGCATTCTGTTTTCTTTTGAGACACTGTAGAAGCCATGCTGGGATTAAAAAAATAATACATAAGGGACTATATTACTTTTATTAGGAAAATTAATTGATAGGAAAATAGGTAGCAAGGTTCTATTCCTGAAAACAGTTGCTTGCTAATGTGGGTGCTGCCAAAAAGCACATTAATTGTGCTCTTTACATCTCAGCTGCCAATGCAGGGTAAGGTGGTGAGCTGATTGTAAAGTGTGGTGAGTGATGTGGAAGGCACCACTGAGGTGTGAAAGTACTATTAATAATCAAATAAGAATGATTACTTGACTTTTTTTGCCCAGTCTCACTTTGTTGCCTTTGGTACAGTGCTGTGGCATCACAGTTCACAACACCTTCAAACTCTTGGGCTCAAGTAATTCTCTTGCCTCAGCCTGCCAAATAGCTGGCCATCCGCCACAGTGCTCAGATATTTTTAGAGGCAGGGTCTCACTCTTGCTCAGGCTGGTCTCGAATCTGTGAGCTCAGGCAATCCACCTGCCTTGGCCTTCCAGAGTACTAGAATTACAGACGTGAGCCTCCACACTCAGCCCTGAGTGCTTTTTTTTTTTTTGGAGACTCACTAATTTTAGAGTCTCACTTTCTTGTCCCTGGTAGAAGGCCATGGAGTCATAGCTCACAGCAACTTCAAACTCTTGGGCTCAAGTGATCCTCTTGCGTCAGCCTCCCAAGTAGCTAGGACACCTGGCCATTTTTTTATTTCTAGAGATGAGGTCTCTCACTCTTGCTCAGGCTGGGGTCAAATTCATGAGCTCAAGGTAATCATTCACCTCAGCCACCCAGAGTGCTAGGATTACAGGCATGAGCCACTGTACCTGGCCGGGTTATGTGACTTCTACATAATTATTAAATGCCTAACTTGCAATGGTAGGTTGAAATATTATTGATCATCACTGCCTCACCAAGTCACCACAAGCACATATGACATCTGATGGTGTCAATTCAACTATACGTGTCTGTAAGGTAACATGCTAAAAGCCGCACACTGCCATAAAATTGAGCCACGCATGCATACAAATAGCAACAGCACATGTATGTTTATTTGACGTGACATTCCAACACAAAGTTGTCGTCTACAAAAGTCATGCTCAAGAACCATGCAACTGAGTTCCACCAAAAAATTAAAAAAAAATGACATTTTAAGTTTTTTTTAATTTAACATTTTTTTGAGGATATACATGTACCATGTTTGAGAAGTCAAATGCCTCCCTAACAGAAGAAAAATATAGCGACACCCTAGTCCAGTTACTCCCACTCTGTCAACTTCCATATCTTCCGTATCTCTTAGCTGTTCCTCCTTGGAGGAATTAATGTGCATTTTCCAAATAATATAACTGAATCTTTTTTTCCTTGATTATTTAAAATTTTTATGTATGATGTGTTGACTGTCTACATTTTAAGTAAGTTTATGAATTTGTATTGGGCCGCATTCATATGCATCCTGGGCCATATGCCCCTGTTCTAGATGTTAAATCCCTTGTTAGGTTTTATATTTGGAAATTATCTTCTCCCATTCTATCATGACATCCTTTCAATGTATAGCAGCACTGTTTCATTCCAAAGTAAGCAAATTCCTTCTATTTTGACAGAAGCAACGTGTTTTTAAAATTTTATGTACAGAATCCTTCCCTACTATTACAAAGATAATCTGTCAATATTTCCTTCTATTACTTTATAGTTATACCTTCTATATTTCATATCTACTTTTTTTTTTTAAAGACAGAGTCTCATTATGTCACCCTCAGAGTGCTGTGACATCACAGCTCACAGCAACCTCAAACTCTTGGGCTTAAGCGGTTTTCTTTGCCTCAGCCTCCCAAGTAGCTGGGACTATAGGCACCTGCCACAATGCCTGCTTTTTTTCATTTTTTTTTTTGTAGTTGTCATTGTTTAGCAGACCCAGGCAGGTTTGAACCTGCCAGCCTTAGTGTATGTGGCTGGTGCCCTAACCATTGGGCTATGGGTGCCAAATCTCTACTTTGATATTTTTAATTTCTAAGAGATCACTTTTACTCTGATGCACCTCTCTACAGTTTCACAATAACCAGTAAGCTTCTTTTAGCCCTCTAAATCTATGAGTTTCTTTCAAAGTTTCTTCTTCCCCGTATCACTTCTGCTGCTTCTAGATTTACTTGCTTCTATCTTTCACATTACTTAACAGGTTTTCCACAATTGCCTGGTAATCTCCAACTGTCCATTCATACTAACAGTATTCAGACTAAGAGTACTAAATGCTATTTAGAAATTCTGTGTGGGGTTATGACTGATAGGTTTTAGTGTACAGTAGCTGTTCTCAAAATGTGGTCTGGGAATTCTTCACCGTCATCAAAGGATAACTTTCAGAGGGTAGTATTAAGGTCAAAACCATTTTCATTAGTAATATACATTAAGACATTATATATTTTATTCACATTCTGTCTCTTAAGATCATATAGTAATTTTTCCAGAGGCTATTGATATGATGTAGGATACCAAACAGAGCAAATACATAAGCACATATTAAAATTCAGTCAATTTCTGTTACGCTGGACATGAGATACAAAAGAATGTAATGCTATGCTACTTTAAACTTTGGAAAATTTGGGGAAAATATTTTTCATAAACAGTGTATCATCTAACATATATAATAGAATTTTTTCTTTTTTTTTTGAGACAGAGCCTCAAGCTGTTACCCTGGATAGAGTGCCATGGCATCACAACTCATAGCAACCTCCAATTCCTGGGCTCAAGTAAGTCTCCTGCCTCTGCCTCCCAAGTAGCTTGGACTACAGGCGCCTGCCACTCGCCCGGCCATTTTTTGGTTGCAGCCACCATTGTTGTTTGGCGGGCCCAGGCTGGATTCGAACCCGCCAGCTCAGGTGTACGTGGCTGGCGCCTTAGCCCGTTGAGCTACAGGCGCCGAGCTTATAATAGATTTATTACTCTTGTCCTTAAAGGTTACTTGATGTTTTTATTTTTATAATTCAATAAATATTAACAACTATAACTCACATTAATAAAAAAAATTTTTTTTTAAAGCTGAGCTGGGCACAGTGGCTCATGCCTCTAATTCCAGTGACTTGGGTAGCTGAATCAGGAAGATCGCTCAAATTCAAGAGTTTGAGATCAGCCTGGGCAAGATAGAGTCTGCCTCTAAAAAAAAAAATAAGAAAAATTAGCAGGCATGGTGGTATGTGCTTATACTCCCAGCTACTCAGGAGGCTAAGACAGGAGGAATGTTTGAGCCTAAGTGTTCAAGGCTACAATGAGCTATAGTTATGCCACTATGCTCCAGGCTAGGTGATAAAGCAAAACCCCATCTCTTTATTAAAAAATATATATATAATTTCAGATTGTATATTAAACCAGCACATTGTACACCATGATTGCATTAATGAACATAGTTATGATTTCATTTAAAAAAAAAAAGAAAATATATATAAAAGACTTGGGGGCAGTGCCTGTGGCTCATCGAGTAGGGTGCCTGCCTATATACCGAAGGTGGCAGGTTCAAACCCGGCTTTTGGCCAAACAACAAAAAGAGAAAAATAGCTAACCTCCTCAGCTACTCAGGAGGTTGAGACAAGAGACTCGCCTAAGCCCAGGAGTTGGAGGTTGCTGTAAGCTGTGTGATGCCATGGTACTCTACGAGGGCAACAAAGTGAGACTCTGTCTCTACAAAAAATAAATGAAGTCTTGGAATTTGTTTCTAGTCCAATGGTAGTCAATCTCTGAAGTCATAGCCAGTTATAAAAATACTTCCTGAGATGAATTAAAATTATTACTGATAATATACACTAAGACAGACCAATATTTTATAATACTGGAACATACATATAAATATAATTTATAAAAAATTAACCACCATTTCATATTTGACAATATTTCTCTCAAAAGGTAGGTTTTGCCCTTTAGTTTCTGGGTGTTTACTTTGCTGGTGGTCCATTGTGACAATCAGTGTGTAGAACAGGTTGAAGTGTTTCCTGAAGAGCTGGTCTTGTTGTGGCAAACTTTCTCAATGTTTGCACATCAGTAAAAGATTTCATTTCTCCATCAATTTTAAAGCTTAGCTTAGTAACATTACAACTCTTTTCATAATTTATACCTCTAAAACTATGAAATTTACAAAATGATTCAAGTCTCTTGGTTCAGATTTTATCATTGATATCCAATAGCTTACCTTTAGCCAGTAACACTGTGGTTCTCAACTTTCCTAATGCCGCAACCCTTTAATACCGTTCCTGTGGGTTCCTATTGAGAATTGCTGCAACAACACATTAAATGATTTCACCTTAAAAAAAAAAAAAAAAAACCAACAAACATAGGGAGGTGTTTGGGTGGTGCCTGTGGCTCAGTGGGTAGGGCACCAGCCTCATATACTGAAGGTAGTGGGTTTGAACCCAGCCCCAGCCAAACTGTAACAAAAAAATAGGCAGGTGTTCTGGTGGGTGCCTGTAGTCCCAGCTACTCGGAAGGCTGAGGCAAGAGAATGGCCTAAGCCCAGGAGTTTGAGGTTGCTGTGAGCTATGACGCCAAAGCACTTTACCAAGGGTGACAAAGTGAGACTCTTTCTCTAAAAAAAAAGAGGGAGGTGTTCTGTTGCTCTTATAACCTCTTTTAAGGAAGAAAAGATGTGGGTGGTTGAATCTAATCATAAGTCTATCGCCTCATTTTAGGGGGTTTCTTCTCTCTTCTTCAGAGGTTTTTTATTCAACAGGAAGTTGGCATAATTTTGGGGCAAAGATTTCTTATGAAAACTTCGAAAGAATTAAATGAAAAAAAAAAAATAGCTGCTGGGGGAGAATCCTCAATAACTTTAAACCAGTTAAAGGGGTCCTGAAATCAAAGTTTGAGAAATGCCACTGTACAGTAATAGGGATATGGTAAGTTTCAGCGTCAGTACTGGTTAAGACCATGGCTTTACTTTTAGACAGGTTAGCTTTCCCAGAGAGCACTCTCCTAACCTCTTCCTGGGAAGGCATAAATCTAGAACCTAGTATTCAAAGAGGCAAAGAGGGTCAAGGCACTGAGAGCTCAACTTTTCATATGTAGACTTTCTATTTAATCACCATTTTAGGTTTGAAGCGCTGTCCCCTCATCTGTATCTGGTATATTCTCTTCCATAATAAGCCTCAGCTTCCAGCCTTGTTAGTAAAGAGGCAAATTGCACAAGATGCAGGAAGGGAGACAGAAGTCTAATTGCCCTTTTTAAAGTCTTACAATTAGTACTCTAGGTTTTATCCTTACCCTATATGGAGTCTTTAAAGATACTGGTGCCTCTAAGTCCTTAGTTTTTCTGGGGTTCTTTGACATGACCTGTTTCTTACAGCTTCCATTTCTGCCTGCTTAGTTTAAACTTTTGGGGTACACTAAATTGGTTGCCACCCATTCATTCACTTTTCAGTTTCCAAATTGATTTCTTTTGTCCCTCTTCTTTGTTTCTCTATTCTTCTGAATTTACACCTTACACAAGGCTGAGGCTGGGTGCTGTGGCTCATGCCTGTAATACTACCACTCAGGGAGGATAAGGAGGGTAGACTGTCTAAGCTCAGGACTTTGAGACTACCCATCTCTAAAAATAGCCGGCAGGCATCTGTAATCTCAACTACTTAGGAGGCTGAGGCAAGAGGATGGGTTGTGCCCAAGAGTTTGAGGTTGTTATGAGCAATGATGCCACAACATTCTACTGGTACTCTATGAGGGTGACAGAGTAAGACTATGACTCAAACAAAAAACACACAACCTATTTTACTGTAACATTAGTGTTTCAAGCAGAAACAAAGATAACACACATACTTCAGCCTACATTTTCACCCCTTTGTATTTTATCTGTGTCCTTTTGCTTTGTTTATAACCTACTGTGTCCAATGAAATTATTTTAAACATCGTATTATAACTTTTAAGTACAAACATTTAAGCCATTAATTTTTAATTGTTTATATCACTATTTTGTTTTGTTTCATTTATCCTGCATTCTCTTTACTTCCTACTCCCCCTTTCTCTTTTTATCATGCTTTCTCTGTCAGTATACCATTTATTACCCAGGTACAAAGGAGTCCTTCAAAAAATTGGGGGGTCATTTTATGAATAATTTACAGGAAGACAAAGGGATAGTGCAAGATGTTTTTAGAGATTTTTTTTTTTTTTTTGCAGTTCAGCCGTGGTCGAGTTTGAACCCACCACCCTCAGTTTGTGGGGCCTGCGCCATACTCACTAAGCCACAGGCACCGCCCGCTTTTAGAGATTTTTAAAAGAATTTAAATACAAAAAAAAAAAAAAAAAAAGGTTCGGCGCCTGTGGCTCAACAGGCTAAGCCGCCAGCCACTTACACCTGAGCTGGCGGGTTCGAATCCAGCCCGGCCCGCCAAACAACAATGACGGCTGCAACCAAAAAACGTCCGGGCATTGTGGTGGGTGCCTGTAGTCCCAGCTACTTGGGAGGTGGAGGCAGGAGACTCGCTTGAGCCCAGGAATTGGAGGTTGCTCTGAGCTGTGATGCTACAGCACTCTATCCAGGGTGACGGCTTGAGGCTCTGTCTCAAAATAAATAAATAAATAAATAAATAATTAAATAAATACAAAAAAATAATAATTTAAATACAGGAAACCTCTTTGTATCAAATAAATTTTTATACACATGAACATCATTAAAGAGGAAAGAACACTCTCATGGTACTTTTTTTCCCTTAAGGAAAAAGGCATGGTTAGGTTTGTGTTATGTAATATTCCTCCTGAATGGCTAAACTGGATAGAAATACTCAACTTTTTCTCCTTAGAAATATATTGTGCATTCATCAGGAATATCTTGTGCATTCATCAATTCTTAACTTTGAGAAAAATTCACATAGGTTATGGTCACCTCAATAATCATAGTCTGAGCTTACACTTACATGATCACTTTAATTATCATTATTAGAGTCTAGAGCAGGAGTATCTAACAGAACTTTCTACAATGATGAAAATGTTCTGTATCTGTGCAGTCCTACATGGTAGCTAGCCATGGTGAAGTACTCCCTTTATATAACTCCTTAAAAGTGTTGAGTATGGTTTGGCGCCTGTGGCTCAATGGGCTAAGGTGCCAGCCACGTACACCTGAGCTGGCAGGTTCAAATCCAGCCTGGGCCCGCCAAACAACAATGACAGCTGCAACCAAAAAAATGGCCGGGCGTTGTGGCGGGTGCCTGCAGTCCCAGCTACTTGGGAGGCAGAGGCAAGAGCCTCGCTTGAGCCCAGGAATTGGAGGTTGCTGTGAGCCGTGATGCCGAAGCACTCTATCCCGGGTGACAGCTTGAGGCTCTGTCTCCAAAAAAAAAGTGTTGAGTGTGACTGAGGATGATTTAGGAATGGAATTTTAAATTTTAATTAATTTAAATACAAATAGATGTGGCTACCACATTGGACAGCTCAGGCCTGGAGTGTTACTTCTCTGTTTGCATTTATCTTCTACTTTGTATGTCTTCCAAATTCTTTTATACCATTACGAATGTAAGAATGCAATATTTGAGCAATGCAATGAGGAAATGAAAAATGGCTTTTTAACTATTGCACCTTCCTTCTAGGAGAGTGTATAGTTCTTTATTATTTTTAGTCTTTCTAGGCAAAGTATGAAATAATTGGTAATAACGAAATTCCTACAGTTAAATAGCAAAATAGTTTAGGAAATCCCATTGAACACTTTAAGTTTATAAAAAGAGTCTAATTGATGCATATAGTAAGTGAAAGATAGAATGATTTTTTTTTTTGCAGTTTTTGGCCGGGCCTGGGTTTGAACCGCCACCTCCAGCATATGGGGCTGGTGCCCTACTCCTTTGATTCACAGGCGCCACCCAGAATGATTTTTTTTTTAATAAGTAAATTTTCTCTTTGTTCTTGGGAAGATCTCTAAGAAAGAATAAAAGGTCACAAAATACCAATCCAGTTAGAACTGCTCAAAAAAGAAAATAAAAAATTAATATTATTCTGACTGACTCTGATGATATCCCCCCAAAAAAGCTTTCTTCATTCTTTTATGTTCATTTTGCTGTACTCAAGACATATAGTTTATTTCCATTCTTTTTGTGGTTACTCTTAAGTTAAAAAAGAGCAGCAGCAGTAAATATGTATTAAATACTTGCATGCACTAAGCAGTATTCCAACAGCTTTATACTTATTTTACTTAATCCTCCCAATACGAGAAGATATTATTGTCATCCCCATTACAGATAAGGAAATTTAGGCATAGGAAGGTATACAACTTCTTAATATCACACAACTGGTAAGGGACAAGCTAGTATTTCATTTAGGTAGTTTAGTTACAGCTATTTATGTTTGTGAGACATAACCCAATGGCTGAGACGTGTATCTCTATATAGTTCCGGTGAACAAAACAATCGCAGCATTCCTGATTGAGTTATTAACTCCATATTCTTTCAACCATTTTGTTATTGACTAGAATTTTGGGTCTACCATTAAAAATATTATATATAATTACAATCAATATTAACCTTGATTTACTAACATGTTTTACCAGCTCTTTGCTTGCCACTGTATTCTTTTATCCAATTCCTCCTTTCCTCTAGTTTACTGTCCTTCCTGCTGAAGCACATCCTTTGGTTCTTCTATCAAGCTTCTACAGGCAAGGAACTCTCAGTCTTGTACATATCCTCCCTTGGGCCTCATTCTTACTGATAGCTAGTGGTATAAAAGGGCACACAAGTTGGCTGAGGCTCAACGGGCTAAGGTGCCAGCCATGTACACCTGAGCTGGCGGGTTTGAATCCAGCCTGGGCCCGCCAAACAACAATGATGGCTGCAACCAAAAAAATGGCTGGGCGTTGTGGCGGGCGCCTATAGTCCCAACTACTTGGGAGGCAAAGGCAAGAGACTCGCTTGAGCCCAGGAATTGAAGGTTGCTGTGAGCTGTGTTGCCATGGCACTCTTATCCAAGGTGACAGCTTGAGGCTTTGTCTCAAAAAAAAAAAAAAAGCACATAAGTCAAAATAAACAGTTATATTTCCTCTTTTTTGAGGAAAGAGGATTCCACCTCTTCTGGATGTTACTTTTCTGGTAAATAAATTGTTAACTGATGTTTTGGTGTAGGAAGTACTGTGGGTTTTTCCCACCATTATAAAGAACTCTATCTTTTATGATCTGCAATTTCACTACTGAGCACCTAAAAGTGGATTTTAATTTATCCTGCTAAGCAATTGTTCAGCAATGTGCAATTTCTAGATGAAAATTTAATTCAATAGAAAAAGTTCATTTTTTTTTTTTTTTTTTTTGCAGTTTTTGGTTGGGGCTGGGTTTGAACCCGCCACCTCTGGCATATGGGGCCGGCGCCCTACTCCTTTGAGCCAGAGGCGCCACCAAAAACTTCAATCATTATCTCATTAAATATTGTTTCTCGGCTAGGCGCCTGTGGCTCAACGGGCTAAGGTACCAGCCACATACACCTGAGCTGGTAGATTCGAATCCAGCCCGGGCCCGCCAAACAACAATGATGGCTGCAACTAAAAAATGGCCAGGTGTTGTGGCGGGCGCCTCTAGTCCTAGCTACTTGGGAGGCAGAGGCAGGAGACTTGCTTGAGCCCAGGAATCGGAGATTGCTGTGAGCTGTGATGCAACAGCACTCTCTCCAGGGTGACAGCTTGAGGCTCTGTCTCAAAAAAAAAAAAAATACTGTTTCTCATTCATCTAATCTCTCCTACTAAAAATTTTTTGGACATTAGACTTACATTTCAATCTCTCAACCTATTCTATTATTTTTTTTCTATTTTTTCACTTTTCTCTTGCTACATTCTGGATGAATTCCTTAATACTGTATTCCCAATCACTAATTCTTCTTGACCATGTTCAGTGTAGTACACCTCATGATATGACTAATGATTTCTAGTGTTTTCCTTTTATAGCCATGTGTAATTTACACATTTTTAATTTCAGTTCTCTTTTATATTATTTTTCCTTTATATCCTCGAAGATCTTAAACATACACTTTGAAATTGTTATAGTATTTATATTTCATCGATTAAAGAATCACTTGAGGGCGGCTCCTGTGGCTCAGCGAGCAGGGCGCCGGCCCCATATACCGAAGGTGGCGGGTTCAAGCCCGGCCTCGGCCGAACTGCAAAAACAAAAAAATAGCCGGGCGCTGTGGCGGGTGCCTGTAGTCCCAGCTACTAG